>JAJDFF020000292.1:0-38822 GCA_021527025.2 Geoglossum cookeanum | reverse complement strand
GATTCAGTGGTTGAAGTCTCCAAAGAGGTAGTGCTCGTGTACGGCGCCGATTCAGTGGTTGAAGTCTCCAAAGAGGTTGTGCTCGTGTACGGCACTGACTCTGTGGTGGTTGAAGTCCCCGGAGAGGTTGTGTTCGTATACGACGCCGATTCAGTGGTTGAAGTCTCCAAAGAGGTTGTGCTCGTGTACGGCGACGATTCAGTGGTAGTCGAAGTCCCCAAAGAGGTAGTGTTAGTATACGGCGTCGACCCAGTGGTCGTTGGAGTCCCAGTAGGGGTAGTGCTAGTATGCGGTGCCGACTCTGTAGTGGTTGAAGTGTCCAATGAGGTAGTGTTAGTATACAGTGTCGACTCAGTGGTTGTCGAGATCTCCGTGGTGGATTCCGTGGTCGATGTGTAAGTTGATGTCGTGTACGGTGCAGATTCGGTTGTTGTCGAAGGCTCGGTCCCCGTTGACTCGGTAGTGGACGAAGACCCGGTCGATATTGTGCTAGTGTACGGCGCAGAATTGGTGGTGGACTCTGTAGTTAATGTCGTACCCGGGTAGGAGTAGGTATTAGTTGGTGTCGTATATGAAGCAGAGTCTGTGATGGATTCTGTAGTCGTCTGCTCATTCACGGTAGTGGTTGTGAGCGGAGTAGTGGTTTCTTCCGTAGTCGTGGTGGTTGCGTACGGGGTGGACGATGAAGAATTGGTATGGGAATACGAATGAGTATATGTGGAAGACGATGTGGGGTAATACGATGAGGAATATGGTGGGCCTGAGTAACATGGCTCGGTCGACTCAAGGATCTGTGCCTCGTAGAGATTAAACTTGCTAGAGCCGCCACACTTCTGGCTTGCATTTCCCGTGCAGGGCTTGTTGCAGGATGTCTCTGGAGCCTTGGCAGCATTCCCCAGAAGCATTGCTCCGCAATAACATTCCCCACCAAACTCGGTGGCGGCTAAGGCATAACCCTTATACCCGCACGCAGAGAGGCACGCCTCGGTGGTGAGGTTATTCGAGTCGAGCTGGTTCTGTCGATATGCCACGCCCCGACCAGACGAAGGTTCGGCATAGCAGCCCAGGGGTTGGTAGGCGGAGACTATAGTGGTGAGATCGACGTACGGATAAGTGGTGTCCTCATAGATAGAGAGGCGGTTATTCTCGCCGCAGATCTGAGTCTTGTTGCCCGTGCATTTCGCTTTACAATCGGTCTCGGGGGCGGGGTTCGCAGGGAGGAACGAGCCACAGAAACATTTCCCGAAATATTCCAAGCCGGCATATCTAAACCCGTTTGACTGATAAGGCAATCGATATCATTAATGATTGGCTTCCAAGCTCCATCAATCTAGGGTTTAGACTTACTTTGCAAGTAGCAGTACAAACCTCAATGGTCATAGTACTATAATCCAGTCCAGGATTGTACTCCAAAGCGTGTGGGCTGTCATCAACAAAACACCCCCTATATTGATAGGGCTTGTAATAGGTGCACGGCGGCAGCGGAGGGGCATCCCACCGGCGTTCAAGGGCCCCTGCTGGAAAGCTAGGGCTCGCCCCGGTGGACGTAACGAGTGAAAGTGCCATAAAGGCAGAAGAAATAGCTCCCGTCTTCATGGTGGCAGCAAGGTTTGGTCGTAAAACTCTCACTAAATTCTAGAGACAGTAGGAGCAACTCTTATAAAATAACGAACGTCAGGCCTTCAACAACGTGAAGACTGGTAGGGCAACGAACGACTGAGTGAGATAATAGCGAGCAAGAGAATGAGAGTGAAAGACAGGCAAAGGTGATGACCGACAGTGGTGCACTGGGAGGTATTTTATATTGGACCCAATCCCTCACCAAGACGCCGTAAAGCGCCTTGCGAGCCTAGACCCCACTTCTAATACCGGTGGGGGACATAATCCGAGTCCGGGAAGCAATGGGGAAAAAAAAGCAGCTGGGCAAAAGGGTAGTTTTGGTCTAGCCGCGATCGATCAAGTGGGTTTGAAAAAGTAAACCACATGCCTACACCCAGGCAAAGCTGCACGTTGCTACTCTCCAGAATCTTAGGGTCCCTAGCTTCAATCTGGAAAAGGCCGTCCCAAGTCATTGCTTGACGCACAGTCGTGGCGAAACAAGGGGAGAGCAACAACGACTGCAACGACCCTTTGGCGTGGTTTAACATGGACAGGGCACCCCCGAAAGCCGTCACAATATTGAACGAGCGGCTTGGCCACTGCCGATGGATACATTGCCTAGGCTTGGCGATACCCTTGCCGTGTACAAGCATATGCAGCACATGGAGAGCACATGGATTGTGCAAAAATAATAAAAGTAATGCCCCTGAACCCAGAGGGTAGCTCAATCGGGCGGTTCCTGCAAGCAAAGGCAGAAGGTGACGGCGCGTTCCCCCCTTGCTGGGGCCCAGCGGGCCTGTCGAGCCGAACTGATGCCAGTTCTAGTAGAGCGAGGCAGGGGAATCAGGGCTCGGTGGGTCAGCGAGGGAAAAGCGATGCGGGAGTGCGGTGACAAAACAAAGGAAAATTCCTCACCGGAGAGGCATTGGCATAGAGGAATATAGGCAGCTTGTCTAGAGCTCCGAGACATCACGCCACCCGCGCAAAGAGCACCTGCCATGAGAAACCTCCTCCCGAGAGTATTCTGCCCGGATCATCTCAGCCTGTTATGCATACGCTCCTTTGTCGCCCGGCCTCGCAAGACCGAAGATCAAGCGCCATCTCCCAGTTCACCTCGCAAGACAATGACGGGAACTCCACGAAGAACGCGTCAAAACAGCGCCGTGGGACAGGCGTGTGCTCTGGAGGCCAATGACAGCTTTGATGGGGACGTGCACCACGTTAAATCTGTAGAGTGGGTGCGAAATAGAGTAGTCAGTTGCGAAGTACTCTGTAGAGAGTTTAGAGAGCAGACACCTGAGTCTGTCCTGTCCCGACAACAGCCGCAATCCTATAATTAACGCGAGCGGAACAATAATTTCGTACCTGCATTAGCACGAAACCCAATCTATCGAGAGCCTCCGAAAAAGCCTGAAAAAGCCACAATGCAGCCGGCGCACAGATCAGGAGCAGAGATCATTCCGAACCCTCCGCCGTCCCCGACCAGTGGCCCACCCCATGCCAACCAAGAGGGATCAGGGCAGACAGCGACTCGGTGTACTCCGTATGAAGTAGCTATCCCAACAGAGCGCTGCACTCTCTAACTCGGGCGATGGCTCGCTATGCCAGCAGGCAGAGGTCGGACATGCGGTGAGAGCTCCCCTCCCACGCGCACTTGCACTCTGCTCCATCCCAGGGCAGGGGGTAACTGCGGTCGGGTTGGGAAATCGGTGGTGACACAGCGAGGGCCGGGGAGTACATGTTCATACATTGGGCACAACAAGCGGTACAATATTGGACGAAATACCACCCGCGTTCCTGTCATGGCCGAGTCCAGACGCTCGCCGCAACGACGACGATCACGCCTTGGTTGACGGAGGAGACCAGTTGCGTCGAAGGGGCCATGTGCCACGATCGCAGAACCGCTGGATCGAAGACTACAGAGCAGGAGGTGAGGAACTGCGTCTTTAGCCTACAATGTACGGGGAGACTTTCCCACCCACCAAAAGCGTGCCGAGCACTGCCCTCCCCGATCGCCGTAGATGGATACCTGCATACCGCACACACAACACACATACCGCACACATACCTGCAACCTGCAGAGTCAATAAGCCCGATTCACCGCTGCTCAACAGAGCAGCCATTCCTGTGCCTTCGCTGCCAACAACACGCACCGGGGACACTCGGAGCCTCGCCGGGAAAGAAAAAGAAAATAGAGGAACCCGACGGATCAATACACCGGCGACCGCAACATCATCGCCTTCGCCTGTCCACCCACGAATTGGGCCTGATGGAAAAGAGCCGTGGGAACGAGACGGAGGTATTATTACCCACGTTCATTTTACCTCGTCCCGATCCGGGGACAGCCCTCCTTCCACCGACCCAGGGATTCTTGGAGGCTGCAGAATCCGGACGATGTCGCGAGCACCGAAAAGGGAAGAGGGCCGGGCAGCTATACAGCCATCAGCCATCTCATCTCATTTCATGTGCAATATGGTATACCGCATAGCAACAGTACGAAATAGGAAGAAACCACCGTATCCACAGCCATATCCACAACCGCAACACCTCCGAAGCTCGGCCCCCCCAACCCCACCGCACATCCCCATCGACTGCCTGGAAGAGCCAGAGAACCCGCTAGTGATAGCACACACCCTAGATAAATATACAAACAGCCAAGGGCTCTCCACTTCCTCACTTTTTTTTTATTTTCCCAACCCCAACCCCAAATCAACAATCCCAGTTAATAAGCCACTCTCTCTAAAAGGCCGTGAGAAAAAAAACGAACAAAACACACCAAACACCCAAACCCGACACCTCAACAAAAGGGAAAAATTAACCATGCCGCGCGCCTCACCAATACGCCGACTTACTCTACCTCTTCCCTTCCAGGCAAAGCGGGTAAACCCGTATGGGAAATCAAAGGAAAAGAAACCAAAAAAAAAAAAAGAAAAGAGAGAAAGCCTTCATCCAAAAACGTGGATCGGTCTGATAAGCCCCATGTGTACGCACAACCTGACACGGAGCTTTCTCCTCGGCGTTTGCTGACCTAAGGCCGTGGGGAGGGGACCGGTGGTCCTTGGCTATCTATTCCCTGGCAATTGTCTCGTCTGTTTTCGAGTTAGGGTGGCTTTGATTTGCCAAGGCAGAAGAGTTCTGGCTTCCAGGAACAAGGGAATAAATTTCTACCTGGATGGGCGGAGCTGTCGTGATGTATCTCTTAGTACATACGACATTCACGAATTCTCACAGCTGCGACATCGACCGTGTATGATTTTTTATTCTCCTCTAGCACATGTATCCACACCCAATCTCCCACCACCCCGCCGCAACAAGGGACTCGGATTTGACAAGAAAAAAGAGAGAGAATACCAAGTACGAAAGTCTGTCCATCGTGAGGTATGCTATATAGCCCGGTGGCGTGAAAAAGAAAGACAAAAAAAATATTAATCAGAAATAAAATGAGAAGGGTGCTGGAAAAGCCTCTAAGGTACACAGTGCGTTTTCATGGATAAGGCAAAGGTTGTTAGGAAAAAGAGAGAAAAACCAACAATATGGATTAGAAAAGAGTAGGGAAAAAGTGTTGAAAAAGCGTCGAGTCGAGAAAAAAAAACAAAGCTACATGAAACCATTCGGATATCAAGGGACATATCTACGCCATGCAGCATGATTGATGGAGAGAGCAATGAAAGGAGGCAAGAGATGGTGGGCACGGTACAACTACAGATATCTAGTAGCGCTAAACACGACGGCCAAGACATCTAGAAAGCAAGGGGGGCTAGACGGCGACCGTCTCTCCCATGCGGAGGGCAAGCAGAGCCCGAACGTCAGTTGCATACTGCAAAGCTTCCAGCAGAGGGATGAGATGCAAGAGGTCGTTGTCCGTAGGATCGTTGATCCATCCCTCAATAGGAATCGCATTATCTGGGACCAGATAGGGCCAATCAGCATCTTTCGGGAAACCCCTCCATGAAATCTGGGAATAGGGCGGACGCACCTTCATGAAAGATGTAGCTCATGGGACTATTATCCACAATCATAACCTTGCTTAGGTCCGGCTCGATCGAGCTAATATCCTTGATATACGCGCCATTCCTATATGTGCAATGCTGGCGGTAGTACCGACCGCGGAAGAACTTTCGGTCTTGCTCCAACCAGTCAATGACCGGGTCCGCGTACTCCTGGACAGAGGCTGTAAAGACGACGAGATTGTACCACTTGCAGACCTGGTTGTAAAGCGCATGAGCGAAGACTTTAGAGGGGTAGTTCCGGGAGCGGGGTGAACATACCTTTCGTAGGAAATCATCACAATGCGGTCTTTTATGGACATAGTAGAGAATTGGATGTTGAGGTCCAATTACCGCACCGCCGCCAATCCCGACAGGGGTGTTGAGCTTGACTTCCACCATATGTCCAGTGCCCATTCTGCCGCCTTTCGCAAGGCTGTGGATAAGGGTCTCGTCAAGGTCGAGTATTAGGGTTTTCTGTCCCACCCGGAAAGCGGTTGGGTCAGGGTAGGTGTATGAGGGTTGGAGTCGAGGTATTAGTGGCCTCGGGGGCGTGGGAGTTCGAGGGTATTTTGTTCGTCTGAGGGACGATGCTGGGGATGTCGGTGATTTGAGTGTGGCAGCAGAGATCGCGGGTCGCTTATCAGAAGACACTGATGAGCTGGAGGGTGAGGCGCTGGAGCGCGACCTCTGATTCTTTCTATGCTTTGTCGACCCCTCGTTGTAAAGTTTTATGCGGATGGAACGTCTTGCGGGAACAGTATCTTCTACGACCAATGAAGCTGATTTCGAGCGGGTGTGGTGTGACGGTCCTTCTGGCTCAGTTGACTCGGACGACGGGGAGCCATAACTCTCATCTAGCTCGGAATCTGACGTGATAACGGATGATGTGGAGCCACTGGTTCCGGGTCGGACGGGGGATAAAAGTGACTGCCTACGCAAAGGATGTCGTATCAATTGTCCCTGCGTGAGGCCATCTTCTTGGGCTGTGGCGGATATTCCCACAGCCTGGGCCGTTGACATCCTTCCACCCCTGTGGGGAAGCATATAGCTCAGGCCCCGCACTGGCCACAAGGGAGCGAAATGACCTCGGTCATCGTAGAGAAATGATACAAGATACACCCCGGGCGCTGCCAACGTTGATAGTACCCATCTTAGAGACGCGATCAGGGCATCCGCCACCCTTTTCGTTATATACCGCCAGCCCTTGAGCTTTACGTCTTCCGGCCCAGATATGTTCTGTTCATTCAGCAGTGGAGTCTTCTCATTCACACATTCTAGATCTCCCTCTAGATCTTCCTCTGCTCTGTTTGTATCTAGCGGCGTGATCTTCTCCGAGCTCGGCTCCACAGAGCCAATGTGCACATTCTCTTTAGAGGCTCGCCTAGACTGAGGTGCAGGCTGTGAGTTGACCTTTGCAAGGTCACCATAGGAATGGGTGCGTGATTGCGGCGGAGTTTGCGGCGGAGTCGAGCCGATGACACGGGCCGAAAGGATATTTAGAGAGTTCATCTTCCTGCAGCGGTTGCCCAAGCCATGAAGGCAATCCTCCGCGATGTCCGGGTTCTTGGGCAATTATGAGCGGGTGGAGGTTGAGGATTCGAACCTGACTCGTGGAGGATTCAGGACAGCTGTCCGGCAGTTACAGGGGTCGTTAGAGGAGACAATGATTCCAGAAACATAGGGAGGCCAAACGAGCAGACCAATGAAAAGAATTGAGACACGCTGTATCAACAGTCACAAGTCGTCGCCGTTGTTAGATATATTGATGGCAACGAGAGGCGATGATGAGGTGGGGTCGGGGGAGGTTGGGTGAAACACCCGGCATAAAGCGGCGCAACGTCATCCGGCTCAACAAGCACAACAGCTCGAGCCTACGGCGACGTTCACTCTCGCCGGACCTGGATCACGACCTGCCCTTTCTGCAGAGTGCCCGCCAAACCTCTGCTTTCTGCATCGCCAGGCACGGGGCGCTGCTCCCACCGGAGAGACTCCCTCGCTGGAACCCCGGGTGTGTGGTTGTTGGCACACGTCAGTCTCGTGACAAGTCTGCTGCCAGCGCAGGGAATACCTCTCACCACGCACCGGGACAACGGCGGCGTATCGACTAGACGCCTCTCTCGTAGAGCACTGCAGCTATGGCGCCTCCGTCCGCTGCCTCCGCGCCCGGGCTGGAATCCTTCCTGAAGTCGCTCAAAGGGACCTCCGTTGAGTCATCCATCGAGCATCTGATATCGCAAGTGCCTCCCGTCCCGCCTGGCGGAGCCGTCTAAGTCCCAAGGAACTAACCCGCCAAATCACAGACTCCTCAAACGCCGACAAATCAGAAACTCCCGCCCATGTGCAATCGCAACCGCACACCTCCTCATACGTGTCGTGTCCAAGTTCCGATGGACTGACGTCGCGAGCCTGATAGATCGGGTGCACCACGTGGGACAACGGCTATGCCTAGCCCAGCCTCGAGAGATGGCAGTGGGCAATATTGTGCGACGTGTTTTGCACTTGATACGCTCCGAGGCGGAGGATAATAGGGACGGCGACCCGAGTGTTTCGAGTGACGCAGGGGAGAGCCGTGATGGCAGATCAGAGGCAGCATCGACGACGCGGCCAGATCTTTCGCCGGGCATTCCAACCCTCAGCCTACTGCGGCATGCAGCTGTCCAGCCCGGCCACCTCAGTGCAGAAGACACGGATGACGATTCGTTCCCAGTGCCAAATGGCGCGAAAACCCTCCCAGACGCGGCCGTCCAGCGGCCGCCTCTCTTTACAGCCCAATCTTACGGCACCACCGCTCCAATGATAACATCTATGTTCAGCCTCCTCTCCCATCCAGGCACCATCTCCCCTACCCCTTCCCATTCTGGTACCGCCTCCCCAACAGCCCGTACCACCCTAACCGCCACCCACCTCGCCAACCTCCCCAGCCACCCCCACCATCGCGACCTCAAACCGGATATTATCGGGGGCATCGAAGAAATAATCGACGAACTCGATCAGGTCGACACCCAAATTGCTGCCTACGCACTTGAGCACATCCACGCCAACGAAATAATCCTCACCCATTCCTCATCCATCACGGTCCAGAAGTTCCTCCTTCGCGCAGCCGCTAAAAGACATTTCACCGTCATCCACGCCGAATCTTATCCCAATGACCACACCGCTACCCACGCCACCATAACTGGTACCTCATCCGGCCGCCATCGTGAAGATGAATCCTCTGAATCCTTCCAGAAAACACTCACCGCCGCCGGCGTAACCGTGATCCTAATCCCCGACTCAGCCATCTACGCACTAATGTCGCGCGTTAACAAGGTAATCCTAGGGACCCATGCCGTGCTTGCAAATGGAGGGCTCGTTGCTGTGGCGGGGGCAAGGACCATTGCCAACGCCGCTCGAGAACATAGCACCCCCGTCGTAGTCCTGAGCGGGGTCTACAAACTCAGCCCTGTGTACCCCTTCGACTTTGAGGCCTTAATCGAACACGGCGATGCTGGGAAAGTCGTTGGTTATGACGATAGGGACTTGGCTGAGAAAGTCCAAGTCGTAAATCCGGTCTATGATTACGTACCCGCAGAACTGGTGAATCTCTACATTACTAACCTGTGAGTCCCCCACAGTCTTGATCCCCCAACCCCTAGCCCTCAGTCCAAACACTCCCGTGCTAAGCACAATACAGTGGCGGTCACGCGCCATCCTACCTCTACAAAATCGTCTCAGACCACTATCGGATGGAGGACATAATCCTCTAATAGGCGGGCTTTATGCCTCAAAATATAATAAATAAAAAGAAAATAGATAGAAAATAAAAGAATACGACACGCCTCGCGAACGACAGTGTGCAGAAATCCCTAGTCTACATAGATACCCAAATCCCACGGTCGTTGTACCCCTAATAACCCCTTCCCACTCCCCCACGTTTCCATTGCCGCCCACACAACCAATAGCACCCCCAAGGAGATAACGTTCAAAGCACCCTCTCCTCCATTTCCGTCCCAGTAATGAGGATCAAGCACATGTTCTCCAGCCAAATTCCTCAATCACCAAAGCCGCCGAGTTGCCCTTGTATATATATCACCAGGTCATTGCAAACGAGTCTTCTCAGTTCTAGGAAAGTATATAACATACTTCATTCTATTAGGATAGTAATAATTACAAAGAACCCCCGTCCCATTTTTAGTCGACCGAACATTCTGTTTCGTCCACCGTCAATCGTTGAGCCATCGTCTATTGTCTAGTCGTCGTCAGAATCGTTGGCATGGCACACCCCCTCCCCCCTGTAGAGCTCTAAAAAATTAAAATGAAAAGCATCACCTGTTTCCTCGCAGAAGGAAGGGACATAAAGCGAAAGGTAGTTGTGACAGCACCGTCTCGACCAGCGAAACTACTCCACCCCTCTCCCTTCCTTCGTACTAAACAGCATCCGCCCACTAACAGTAGTTTGTACAGGATCGGCCGCCTCTGCCCAACGGCAGGATTATCCAGCCGTCGCAACGTCGGCCTTGCCTCCACTCCCGCTCTCTCCTCAGGTGTCTCTATGAATCAAAGAGTGAATCCACACTCTTCTCTCTCACCCCGCGCTGCTCCATCCCCTCATCGCCACCGCCGCTAGGCTCACCAGACAGCATTAGCACATCGTCATTACACCCATCCAGTTCCTTCTCCAGTTCCGCCTCAAATTCTGTCCAGTCGTCCGCGTCAGGGCAGGGCTCGACCACCCCATCGCCATTAAACTCCATCGGGTCTCGTCCTCCCAAATTCTCTTCAACCCCACTACAATTCCCCATTTCCTTCTCTAATTCCTCATTAAATGCCGCCCACTCTTCCTCATCGCCATCCAATACCACTAGCTCTTTACCCTTTGCAGTAGTTGTCGTTGGCGCTCCTGAAGCCTCTCGAGAGCGGCGACGTTCAGAAGGATAGGGGGTTGGCTTCGCGACTTTATTGCTTGGAAGCCAAGAGTACTCCCTTTTGCGTTTCATTGGCTTAAATGGTACTGTTGGCGGAGTTGTCAAGTCGATAGTTACCACCCCGTTGGGTGTCTGGGGGCCCGTCTGATGAAGGCCATCGCCTGAGGTGGCTCTAGTGGCTGTAGTAGCCGCAGTGGCCGTGGCTAATTGGTCAGAAGTAGAAATCTGCTCAACTGAGCGGCGAGGCTTAGCTGCGCGACGGCGGGGCTTGACTGCAGGACGGGGCGGAGGAGCTGGTACAGGCTCAGGAGGAGTCGCAGCTTTAGGGCGAGTACTAGGGGTAAACGGGACATTCCCTGGAAGAATAAGGCCACCCAGAGCAACATTCTCTTTCTTAGGGGGGTTGTTGCGGTTAGTCTTCGAAGCTGAGTCTTGTCTGCCGTTTTTAGATTCCTCCAAGGCGAGTTTCAACTGTTTGATCTCATCATCTTTCGCTTCCAGTTGAATCCCCAGTTCCCGGCACTTTTTGGTTTCAGCCGCTAAATTCTCCGCCATGAGGGCGTTACTCTTCATTGCGAGCACAAGCTCCTTATTCAACGACGCCGCTTGCGAGCTGAGCACCTGTCCTTTGGTCTTGCCTGTTGGTGGTACGGGCGTCATCCACTCGCCGCATAGCCTCATATACTTATCCCGCTCGTTTCTGTATTGCAGGTTCTTGTCTCTCTCCTTCTGGGCTTGCTTTTCTAGCTTCGCCGCCCTCGCCCCAAGTTCAGAGTTTGACGCCCTAAAGTGAGATAGCTGCCCCAGGGTATCCTGGAATTGATCATAGAGTTCGCGATATGATCCATTCGGAAATTTGCTCGGCAGACCACGATTGGAGGCTAGGGGCGGAGTTGGCTCCGGGGTAGGGAGGCCCTCAGAGACTCCCTTAGGCTCAGGGTTCAGCACAGGAGGCTGTTCGCGTGATACAGGGATTGATGCCGCTGGGTTAGAATTAGAAACTGTTTGATCGTGCGGACTTTTGTAGCGCGCCAAAGACATACTTAAAAGACTCGCGAAGTGCGAGCACTGCTGCGAAGTCATAGCCAGCTTCTGGCAGATCATTGGTATGTTGTAAACAGGAACTGAGGGTACCATCTGCGGTCCACTGGAGCCCGTGTTAGCTGATGTCGTGACGGGCACAGGAGCTGTGCCAAACGGTCCAAGGCTCGAGCTTAGTAGCTGACCAGAGGATACCCCTCCAGCTTGATTTGGTGTAGGAATGACTGGGAGTGGGTTTCCTGAGAGACATCCAGGCGCAGATGTAACACCCTCCGAGTCGGATCTAGGCATAGGACCTTCTGGCAGAATTACAGTGTGACTCCCGGTACGGTGAGTGGGCGAAGGCAGAACCTGCTCCAAATTTTCCCGGGTAGATTGTTGGAGATCTGATATAGGTGCTTTGGTGCAAGAACCCGCGTTTCCCAGGGTGTTGGCGCCGCTTCCAGGGGTATAAGTCGAGACATAACGTGGTCGAGGTGCATGAAAAGAACCTGGAGGCGGAGGTAGCAAAGTAGAATCCTCTATATCGCGGGCTGCTGGCGGATTCGCGGCAGAGGCAGACTGGCATCCAGGAGCCCTAGTGGCAGGAGCTGCAGCGATTTGAAAACTAAGGTACTCACCGAACTCCGGCGGGTTGGTGCAGGTGGTAGGTGGTAGTGTAGGGCCAGGAAAGCTAGTTGCACCTAATGATGATCGGGCATCCGCGGAGCCGTGACTGCCGTCCTCCGGAAATTCGTTCGTGAAAGCTACGGCCGGAGCTGCTTCGAGTAAGCTGTTTTGCAATTCTTCGCCGACGTCACCACTTCCGGCCAGCTCACCACTGTCCACCATTGGCACAAGGGCTTCAGGCCCAGGCTTCTCGCCCGGCATGTCGACCGACATCTCGCAGTCATCCTCGATGAAGCTGGCTATGTCTGGCGCCGGCGAATCTCCAGAGAGGTTGAAGCATGACGCGTTCTGGTGAGCGACAGCCCCCATACCATCAAAAGCATCATTGCTTGAGGCAACTACTTGAGCAGAAGAGGACTGGCTAAGTAGATTTGCGGAAAGAAAAGACTGCGATGCAGGGTAAAGTGTAAGTCCCTGATCTTGGTTCATTGCGTTGGAAAGACAGTGCTGAGAGTCTGCCGTAGAAGCATAAATACCTTCCGCAGGCTGGTTCTCCATCTCGTGAGCGAGAATGAAGAGAGACTGGCGACACCTTGGAAGTGACGTCTTGATAGGCAGCGCAGTGGGGCAGCTAGTGCAAGCAGGCGTGTTGTTGACGCAGCGTGTGCAGAGCGCGCAGAGTGTGCAGTGTGCAGGCAGTAGAAGAGAAAGTAAGAGGGGAGCAGCAGAGCGAGGAAAGAAAAGCCATAATTATGTTGGATGGGACAGGTTACACAATCAATAACAGCATAACAGCTATTCAGGACACTGTGAATTGCTATGAATTGCTGTGAATCGCAGTGAATTGCAATGACTCGTCGCTGGTCGTGGATTTGCAAACACATATATCGGTCGGAAGTTGCCGCCGAGCCGCAGCCTGACACCCCACCACCGCCAAGACGCGCCGTTGAGAGCAACCATGCACCCACCCGCGCTGCTCTTCTGCTCCTACCTGCTCCCGCCTGCTCCCACCTGCTGCCACCCGCATCACTGTCACTCACTACCACTGCCACTGCCACTGCCACTGCCACTGCCAACGAGACGCCTGACCATTGGAGTGCCGTCAATGGCCCCGGCCCTGTAGAATCAACCATCGCTCCCACTGGCCCAGCACTAGCTGCCTGCCTGCCTCGGATCCAGCGTGCGACATCCCTCACGCAGCTGCGACGTGCTGTTTGATAGACAGTCCAAACACCTACGCCTTCTCCAGCCACAATACGCCCGCCCATCGGAGAGCCCCCCCGCTGCTATCAGAACGTATCTGAGCCCGTCGACGGCAGGGCAGCTCAAAGCCCCGTATCGTCTCCCGCTCCCCGCAGAGCAAGATCTGCCCCGTAGGACTCGCTCCCTCGCCCTGGTAGCCTCAATCCCTCTCCCATCCCTACTGCCCGGGAAGACTGGTTCTCTGAGAAGAGGCCATCTCGACAACGACCTCCGGTGCCTGCTATTGCTTTGGGTTTCCTGTATCACTCTACTGCCTCTTCCGTCTTCTACCCCGGCCTCGACGACTGGCCCTCGGGGACCTCAGCCCCTGGAGTCCAATAAACTCCGTCCAAACAAGTCGCTCAGAGCCCAGCGCGGTCTGCACGACTTGCAGATCCTGGCCCCGTCGCCATGAGTGTCATCCTCTGCACTGGTAAGCGAGCAAGCCTCCCCTATCAGCGTCGTCGAGCTGCTTGTACGATTGTATTGCTGTTGCGCATGTTGCTTTGAGGCCACCCTAGGCCGCCCTAGGCCGCCGCAGGCAGCTCGCACGCACACAAGCAGACGCAGGCAGACATCGCAGTGTCCCAAGAACCTGTGCATCCCTTGACATCTCTAAACCCCCTCCGTACCGGCTCCTCATATCATCTTCACAGTGCCAAATACATTCAACCCATATCAAAGAGCACCTCTCACCTCCTAGATGTCTTCCAGTGCTGAGGGGACTAACAATCATGTTTGTATCACAGCTGGCTATGACCACACTATCCGGTACTCTTTCCCCGAGCATCGCTCTACCCCCATCTCCCCTAACTCTCTAACATATGGTGCCAGCTTCTGGGAAGCTCTCTCGGGTATCTGCTCTCGCACAATCCAGCACTCAGACTCCCAAGTGAACCGTCTTTGCATCTCCCCCGACAAGCGCTTCTTAGCTGCAGCCGGCCGGATAGATGTGAAGCTCTACGACATCAAATCCACAAACCCGAACCCCGTACTCACCTTCGAAGGTCATAAGGGTAATGTCACTGGCGTTGGCTTCCACTGCGAGGGTAAGTGGATGGTCACCTCCTCTGAGGACAACACAGTCAAGATCTGGGACACCCGCACTGGCAGCGAGCAGCGGAATTACGATCATGGCAAAGATTGTGGGGTTAATGATGTTGTTATTCACCCTAACCAGGGCGAGCTGATAAGCTGCGATCAGGGGGGCAACGTAAGGATATGGGACTTGGGTGAGAACAAGTGCACTCACCAGCTCATTCCCGAGGATGAAGTTCCAGTTCGAAGTGTGTCTGTTGCCAGTGACGGCAGTATGCTCATCGCCGGTAACAATCGGGCAAGCAATCCCCAATCCCCAATCCCCTCATCCCTCTATACCCTCTTAGCTAACTGCGCCACCCAAAGGGCAACATCTTCGTCTGGCGAATGATACAAAACCGCGACGTAACCTCCCTCGTCCCTATCACCAAGTTTCAAGCCCACCACAAGTACATAACCCGCGTCCTCCTCTCTCCCGACGTCCGACACCTTGCTACCTGTTCCGCTGACCACACTGCGAAAATATGGGCGGTCGACCCTGCAGCAATGTCGGCTATGACCGCCGCTGCCGCCTCCGGACCTCCAACCACAACTACGACTGCAGTCACGGACACCGCTGGCAACAACACTCTCGTACATACCACGAATCCTTCCGCAATGCCCGGTTCCCCCAATGCCTTTCCACTTGAAGCTACCCTACATCAACACCAGCGGTGGGTTTGGGACTGTGCCTTTAGCGCCGATTCCGCATACCTAGTGACTGCATGCTCTGACCACTACGCCCGCCTCTGGGAACTGAGCTCTCAGCAGATTATCCGACAGTACAACGGCCATCACCGCGGTGCCGTCTGTGTTGCGCTCAACGATTACAGCGAGCGTTGACGTGGCTACCCACCCCACAAAGAATTCAAAACGGTATTTTTTTGGAAAGTTTGTTGCTAGTGCACAATATAGCCGTTGTTATCTACTACTTTCTTATGTTACCAGGGTCTAGGGCTCTGCTCCAACCATCCAGGCGGCTTTCTGAATGTCGAGATTAGTCCGATGTTGTTCTATTGTAGCATGGACTTTCTGTACGATCCCGCTGGCGGACTTTGGCTATATCACTTCACAGCACATTCAGCGCAAATCTCGACCAATTAATACCAAAAAAGGGTAAAAAAACAGCTTCCCCCAGTAACAACGAGCTTGTGATTAGCACGCAGTAAATGAGAAGCCACTAAAATGTTTAGTAGTTGCTTGATTGAGAGAAAAATTAGAGTTAAGTTTCCCTTCAGCCAGCCTTCTCCTCCTAAACCCAAATCAACAGAAAAAAGGATAAAACGCACCCTACACCGTTCCATCAACACCTACCCCCAACCACCCACGGCTTCACTCCCTCCCTGTGGGGGAGATATAAAAAAATTCTTACAAGATTAAAGGCCGAACCAGAGAGCGAGAAGAACCTGGTGCATTCCACTCTATTCCACCTCCTTGCCTACCACGCAGATTATTTATTATCGCTACTGCCCCTTACCACTATTACTACCTCTCCTGATGTGTTAGGCGTATATATGTATGTATTTATGTACATACATAAAAAAAAAAGTCAGACGAAAAAAATAACGTAAAAAAAGACCCCTGAGGCCACCCATTTATTGGAAACGTGCCTGATTATTATTGTTATTACCTCCCCTTCGCCCTAGCCTAATCGCCGCGAGAAAAGAGCGGAGCGAAAGTCTTGTCGATACCACTAAAGCGTTATTCGCTCGGTAGAAGGAAACATCGAGAAAAAAAATTACGGGGGTAGGATGCCCTATACTCCCACCCCTGAAAACCCCCTAATCCCGCTCCTAACGCCCTTCGTCTTCCAAGTCGGACCTCCTCCCCTCCTCAAGCTTGTCCACCGCCTGCGTAGCCGCTCCTGACTCTCTCCCGCACTAACTTTAGCCGGCTTGGTCTTTTCCACCACCCCCTTCTCGCCTCCATCCCCTGGATGAGCGCTCCCTGGCACTCTAATTTCGCCTGTGGTATCGGAACTGGGAACATTCAGTGGCGGCCCCTTGGTAGTTCCAGTCGCCAACGCATTCGCTCTGCTTCCCCTCTTGCTCCCTCCCTCCTCGCTATCGCTATCGTCGCCGCTATCATCGTTACCGAAAGGTGATCCAACCCGCCGTATCCCGTGCACATCCTCAACGGCTCGAGCGTAGGCTTCAAGGGCCTCGCGGGAAGAGCGTTGCTCTGGTAAGGAGTTGCGAAGGATATAGGGGGAGACCCCCGCTGCAGAGGGGGGATTTGTACTGTCGAGGGGTGGGGTTGGGAGTAGCTCTATGTCCTCGGATTCTGTTTGGCTGCCTCCGTCGACCGACTGCAAGGAACTACTATAGTCGTAATCTGAAAATGGTGGCAGCGAGGGAAGCGGTTTCTCCTCGCCCTTTGCGGGTATGGCTAGCGGAGGCGGGCTAACAGAGGGGCGGTACTCAGATTCCTCGGTGGAGCGATGGCTGGGATGGCTTTCGAGGTTGAGAACCGATGGAGGCTTAAACCCCTTTGGCTCGGCATTTTCGTTTTTGTCCTCTGCGGCCGGAGGCGACGCTGACGCTATCAAGTCCGAAAGGAGTTCATCGATTCGCGCTATGATTGGGCTAGTTGGGCCATCCCCATCCTGTGGTAGTTCTCCGGGACAGGCGCTGGTGGAGGATTCTGGGGAATCGGTAATACCGAAGGGTTGGGCGTAAAGCCCGGGCATAGCGGGAGATCCAGGCCTAACGGGTGTAGGTCGTCCTGGCCCCGAGGTGTTTTTTGTGCCAATGTGCTGCTGGCGCTTGCGTTCTGACTCTCCTACGAACCCTTCACCGCCACTCTCCGTATCCTCTACAACTGCATCAAGAACCCGGTGGCAAGGCTCCAAATCCGCCAGCGGCTTCTCCACCCTCTCCACAACCGGCGGCGCCTGCGCTGGCAAAAACGAAAGATCGCTCTCATCCTCACCAGCCCAAAGTCTCAGCATTTTGCTCTTCCTAGAGCGCTGACTGTCTCGCGCTTCCGATTTAGGGCCGATGTCACTCTCGCCACTACCACCTTCTCCTTGTCCGTCGCCAGACTCCCCTAACGGCTTCTTGCTACTCACCCCTTCTGCATTCTCTTCCTCCCTCTTCTCCAGTCTAAGTTGGGCCAGAGTGACAGAATCTCTTACCCTTCGAGCCAGTATGGTCAACGATTCCTCAAACTTCTTGAGCTCATGTTCGACATCCCAATATCCGCTAGAAATTCCATCGCCTCCGGGTCCGCCCACTATTGCATTTAGTGCTTCTTGTAGGATATTTCCCAATACCGAGACCTGGGCCTCACATATCCGGTTTGAGTACATTCCGTTCCCGGGGTAGGAGGCCTTGCACACAACATAGATAGGCCGTTGCCCCGCCCCATGCCATTGTCGCTGTTGTATAGATGTCGCCCCACCACGGCCAGCAAGTCGTGCATCTGAGGGTAGGCGCTGTGGGGTGGAGTCTCCGAGGAAAGCCTGGTTGAGCCTAGCCATGGGAAGGCAATTAGTTATCGAGAATGTAGACGACAAGTCAAGGACTCGAGGGCAGCGGGAGTTATGAAACTCGCTGAAGTGGACGATGGGAAGTGAATGGTAGAAATAGGCCACTGTGCTAAATCTAGTGAATAACCGCAAAGAGGAAAGTAGCAAAGTACAGTAAGCCACGCGGCATTGCTGTTGATCAGACTTCCTCTAGCCCCTGCGCTCAAAACCGCCTCTACTCTATAAATTACTGCCTAAATCACGGTTCAGATGCATCTCATCCTCACGGCAACTGCGTCCGCGAATAGGGCCATGAGATGGGGTATGGATGGCATCCATGTCCATCGCTGCTCGACTTGTCTTGCTAGCAGCAATGAAGGGTTCTACTGAATTCCTCCCTTGAACCGTAGGGGAGATAGCCATCGCTGGCTTATATTCCAGTATCAGTAGGTAAATCATTCACAGACCTCTACTCACCACTCGACGGAGCTAAAAGGCTTCACCACCACCGCAAGGAAGACGGAGCCGGGTCTCGAGAGTGAAATCGATCTCGCCTTTGGGACTCACTAGCCAAGTCGATAAGCTGAATAGTGGATTTCTTCTATATCTATTATACAGGTAATATACCTTTTCCTCTATGCCTTTACCCACCAGATCCCCACCACAACCACTCCAGCCTACATTACGAACCAATTCGGTTGGTCTCACTTCTTCTTGGGCGTCCTCTTTCCTATATCCCAGCCCCAGCCTCTGAGAACCCTTACGACCTTTGGCGTAATTGCCGCTGTAAGAGGGACACGAATGAAAATGAAAGACTTGTGGATAGCATACGCCAATGCCAGCTGAGTCCATATACCTGTACCGCAACGAAACAATTAGAATTCCGTCCGTATGAAGCACCGCATTTCACATACTAGCTTCAGTAGATCTATTTGCCTCCTCCGCATCCTCAACACCCCACCCTACGCCCTTCACCTCCGTGCCCTCTGGGACGCCGTCCTCTACCGTCCGTTCTCCTGCAGGGAATGGCCATGGCACGATTTTCCAAAACCGCTCGATGACCACGTGCTCCCAATGTGCAATCCTATCTGTGCCAAGTGTTCGCACTGCCAGAAAGCAGAAGGGGAGATCGAGAGCAGTCAGGAAGAGATACACGCCTACAGCGCTGTAGCCATATTCTCTGGAAAGCTTCCGAAAGCGTTGCGTAATAGAGAGTGTCGGGGTCGTCTGGCTGGATTCCGAGGCACGCCCAGAGCCTTGCTTGGAAGAGTTGAGCCTCCGGAACTGGAGACGACGAAATACCGTTGGCAGCTTCGGAAGGGGCGAAAATGTGACTGAAGCATTCACTCGGCGGGAAGGGGCTGACGTAAAGAAGTTACGCTGGATGGCTCCCAAACGGCTGGGTCTGCGAAGGCTCTGGAGGAGGGCTCCTTTAGGGAGCGACCGGAGTAGCAAGTGCATCTGGTATCTGAATCCGGATTTGTGGGATGTCAAAGGCTTGGGTGGAGGGGCTGGGGCATTGTGGTCACGTTGTGAGCGGTCGCTCGGGAAATGGATGAGGTTCCCAAAAAAATTTACCTCCGGAGTGCCGTGTGACGTCGCCTCTGCGAAGGCTGCGTACGTAAGCAAACTCTACCGAGCTCGCCTCTGTCAGACGTCAACATGCTCCTGGAGAACACACTATCTGGACGGAGGCTCTGCTCAAAGGACTGGACCGTTCTCATGTGCCTCCGGGGTGCTTCCCACAGCCGTGGCATCTCTGCCAAGGGCCACACTCCCGCCCCCTTGTCCAATGCTCAATCACGAAAGACCAATAATCATGAACGGCCCACAGCAGACCCAGTGAGAGCGAGCGTTATCAGGAAGACTAGGCATTTGGTAATATGGATAGATTAGCCAAAGATCCGTCGTTCCAACACTTTCCGCATCCGTCATAGAGCCGCAGCAGGTGTGGAGCGACGATTGGCAGCGGAGATCTTGGGTGAGCAAATGAATGGCAAGGCCGTAGAATATACCACCGGCACATTCCACAGCACCTCATGTACGCAGTCATAGCATGAGCACTCTGACAACTTGGATGCGCGTACCATGTGGACGCCTCGTTGCTTTTTCATCCCCGAAAGAAATGCAGCTTGATCCGTTTGGCGACGTGACAATCTGTCATGCACCCCACGCTTCAGCTTCTCGTACAGCTCCTACGGGGCAAGCCAAATAATCTTGGCAAACAAAACTCACTAGCTCGACAAGGCATTTGACGAGGCAATTTGACAAGGCATGGCCTTTGGCAGCGATTGATGATCAATCCCCATGCGTAATGTATGTAGTTATACCAACAACATCCCGAATATCTGACGCGGTGATCGAGGTTGGATCGCTTAGAGGGTTGTCATCCGAACAACCTCACCTGAATGCAGTCAGAAGCAGCGTAAGCAGCAGAGGCAGCGGAAGCAGCAGCAGAGAGGGAGAGAGTGTGTCGATGCTGCGCGGCGCCATGTTCCCTGGCACCGGTGTCCCTTCTCCACGCCCAGGTCGCCCTCATCCCATACGGAGAATATTCTATCGCGCCTACACCCCATCCCGCATTGCCGGCGATGTTTCAACATGTTTCAAGTGTTTAGCTCTCGAATCCGGGTGCTGTCTTGGACTCGTGGCATTGCGCTTGTATCGAACCGGAAAATCTTCCGCTACCGATAACCTTGCATTTTTGGTGTCCTCCATGCGGCTCCACCACCCTCAATAAGCCCGCAGTTCGGCCACACAACTGGAGCCGAAGCAACCATTTTCATACCAGTGTGGTTCAACCACAATGCACGAGTGGACCGCTGTGTGACCGTAAGCCCAAGGTAAGTTTTGTCAAGCTCAGTCGGCAGATGATTTGGTCCGAGCAGGGGGGTGTTGTTATCGTTGCTGGGTGCCCGTGGTTGGGTCGTGGGGACGTTAAAACGCACGTCGCCCTCGCACGAGTATCTCAAAATACAGTATTACCATTCTCTCGGGCTTCTGCCGCGTATAAGCATTTCGTTTTCGACGTACTACTACTAAATCTTGCTCACTGTGCTTGTCTGTTAAATCGTGCGTATGGGTGGTAACGGCGTGTCATCAGGTTCGTTAACTATCCAGGCGGCTCTGGATCGAGCTCGGAATCCCAACCTGGAGGCGGACCCCGTTGTCACGGCGTTCCTCGAGGCTGCGCTTAGGGCGCTTTGGGTGAAGATCGAAGCTCACTCAGAATACATTCTTACCGACGACGAGTTTTCTCTCTTCAATTATTTTAGGAGCAGATACGAGGACACCCTGACCTCCCCGATTATCGCTCGATATTGGAACAGCAAACGCACCGATACCAGGAACAGTACCCCTCCAGCCCGTCCCCCCTAGGACTGGCTCCCTGGCGCTGGCGGTGCTGAGAGCACAGCAGCCGTCATTTCGTCTGGCGGCAGAATGGCCTTGTCAAATCCTTACCCATTGGATAAGGGACCCTGTGGATGTAACGGCCCTATTCCACATTCACCATCAAGGTCAGAGTGCGAAAATTTACGATGCAGCGACGAAATGGGGGAGAAGGGGGCCTCCCCGCTCAGTAATCCCTCAGAACGAAACTGGAGATTTTCGAGGGGCTCCCCCGTCCTTCCCAGAACAAAAAAAGTACTATTATTTCTTGGGTTAACAACTCTTTCGCTCTTATACTTGTACCCCCGGTTTTTCCGCCCTCTCCCGTGCACGGCTTACAGGTCGTCTGGCTCCTGGATTAGACTCTTTCACGCCCCTACAGCCTCCCCCCTTCTTGAGGTCTTTCAAGTTTACCAGCCAGTCCCTACCCCCTCACATTGGCCCAGCGATGGCTCTGGAGATATCGCGGGCGCTCCCGCTAGCGATGGAACTGACTGTGTCCATACGAGTGTTCTAATGGACCATGTCTTTGCATTTAGCTATGGTCATCCGTTTGTTGGTTAGTTAAAAACGTTCTGTTACTTTTCGGCATCCCCTAATCCTTTGAGCTCGTACAACCACAGGAGATTACAGACCACCTCCTTGCAAATTTAGCCAAGTCTCATTCAATCTCACGGTGACCTCTCGAGGTCGGCAGTTCGACCGCTTAGGTCTGCTATATCTCGGCGACTCAGAAGTCTTCCGGACATCGACCGCCGAACCAACATGGGATGGTATCGTATGGACCTACGTCAAGGACATGTCGAACTACCTTGCGCTACTGAAAACCTCGCAGAAGATCATATTTGACCTGGGGAACCTGGTCGACGACACATACACAGCACCCTTCAACGCAACACTCACTGCCACCTTCTTCACGAGCGAAAGTACGGTCACTCCAGCAGACGTAATCCTGCCAATATCGGCGAGGCTGTCTTCAGAAAATAAGCCCAGTGCGTTTTCCATTCCTTCGCAAAACGCCTCCACCACTTATGTGTTCCCGAAGAACGTCCGCCGAGCTGTCGCGACCATCTCGTCCTGTGGGCAAGCGGACGAGGAATTCTGGTTTGGGAATGTTTTGTCGTCTGACATTAGTGCATTCCCTTCATCTGATGCCCCGTTATTCGGATACTCGCCGTTCCGGGAGGTCCAGCTCTACATCGACGGTAATTTAGCTGGCGTGGAATGGCCATTTCCTATCGTTTTCACGGGCGGCGTTGTCCCAGGGCTCTGGCGACCTATCGTGGGAATCGACGCGTTCGACCTCCGTGAGCACGAGATCGATATTACCCCTTGGTTACCATTACTTTGCGACGGCGCGTCTGACGGACACACGTTTGAGATTCGAGTCGCCGGCATTGACGACGATGGCCATGGACACGGCACGCTTTCTAAGACTGTCGCGAATTACTGGGTCGTAACCGGAAAGATATTCCTATGGCTAGACGCACCTGGTTGGGTCACTAAAGGAAGCATACCAACGGCAGTCAATCCCAACCCCCATCTAGAACTATCGTCCTCAGTCGAGCTCAACTTAGCCAAAGTAAATGAATCCCTCACCTACGCAGTCAACGCCACTCGCGAATTGTCAGTCAGCTCGATCGTAATTACCTCAGAAGGGTCGTTCGCGGCATCCTGGATCCAGAGCCTTACTTACTCGAACGCCGGGCGCTTCACCGCCAAGGGAAACATCCAACTAACGAAGCAGAACACCAAGGGCTTGGATGCCTCCGCAGGTGGTTACTCTAGGGCGTATAGCTACCCCGTCTGGGTCAACACTTCTTATTCCTTTGAGTCGACGAGCGGAAATTTTACCATCGACGCTGACATTAGCCGTTGTCTCGACCTCGAGACATGGGGCACACCCGTGTTTCCGACCGGCCTCCACTGCTCTTCCTCTCCACCCACCACAAAGTCCCACACCTCCTACCTCACTGGCTCCGCTCTCCGCACCACTCAGAATGGTAGTGCACATTATGAAGCCGCCCCTGCGCTTAGACTCGCCCTAGGACACGGCACTACGGAGCAAGATTTCACTTTCACTAGTCTTAACGCGTCCACACCGTCCACTAAAGTCGGCTATGAACTCTACCACCGACACGTCCTGGCCACCAACGGTACAGTGGTGAAAGACAACGAGACAATAGCTGGAGAGTCTATCACAGACTACTCCCTCCCAACCTCTCTTGTAGGAGATGGATCGCGGAATGAAGGGTTCGCCAGTGGGAGCGTGCGATCAATTCTTGGGAGGGGCCCAGGTTAGGAAAAGATAGTATAGGCACCCCAACGGCGTTTAAAAGGTTCCAACGGCAATTGGATATTAAAGACTCGAGGACTGTCTCTAGCTCTACATTTCTTGGTACTCTATTAACTCGTTATTGCTTCGTTTTCCCCCTCGACTTCTACTCGTGTGTTTACTTCAAGGATCTCTTGGATGTCACATACATCCCCACGTTCTGAAATTCCCTCACGGTCCTAAAAGCAGGACTAGAAACTGACCCCTTTTTCCCCGCTCGCTTCTCCCCACCCCCTTCTCAGAACATTGACGATTTCATTTCCCATGCGCGCTTGTATCAACGCCTTATCGGCTCGGACGACAAGAGGCAGTTCATATGCAATGGGTTCCTTTCGTGATGCCAATATAGTTCCCCTGTTCCATCGTTCTCTCTTATACCAGAACGACCACCGTAACTGGAAAAAAAAAAGCTCATCCATGAGCATCCTAGTATCCAAGTAACCTCACAACTTTCCACCCCCAGCCCCCGGATGGATAGTGTCCCTTCGTAGCCCCTAGTACACCCCAAAAAGCGCGCCCACAACCCTTGAGGCCCTCATAAACTCTACATCAAAAAACCCAAACTTCGCATCCATCATAACGACAGTGACCCGGCACCTCCCCGTTGTATACCGAAACGGTATCCCAGCCGCACCCCCAACAATCCCAAGAGCCACAGCACTCAACAACATGGTACCTACAAAAAACACAGCCAATCCTTGTCTCCTTGCCATAACCAGAAACCTCGCACTCCCCACATCCAGCCTCGTCACCAAACCCGCCGCCACCAGCAGAAACTGTACCGTTTGCAGTGCCCTCATGCCACCAACCCGTGGATCTGTGAATACCTCGCCGGGCAGGTTCGGCGGCTGACACTCGGGAGACAATCCTAATGGCAAGAGGTCTAAGGGGAGGTAGTTCCACGTGCTTGCATCCCGATGCGTCCACCTCGTCGCTACAACTCCCAACGAAGCTGCCATTTGGGCCACCGTCACCGAACCCGCAAGAAACACCCACTGCTTCCCGATCCCGGATGCAACCGTTTGATTCCACCAAAACCCTGGAACCACCCATAGCAAGACACTCAGCCACCTCGCGGACTGTAACCTTTTTACCGCGCGGAAAAGCTCCACCCACCAATATACCAGCCTTCCTGCATCAAAAAATGCTAGAGAAACCAGGCCCATAAGGTCCGGCGGAGGGGGTCTCCCGCCGCCTCCGTTGCCCTTTGAGGAAGCGTCATCGTAGCTGCGGAGAAGGGTGAGGTAACTAAAGAGAACCGAGAGGAGATGGATGAGAACGGCGGGCCAGGAAGGGAGGAAGGCGGAGGCGGTAAGGGCTGCAGGGAGGAGGGTGCTGGGGAGGCGGCCGGGGCTACAAAAGCGGGCGGGGGAGCGGGTATGGGAGGTATGTGGGGTTAGAGGGAGGGACGGGTCAAAGGGAGCTGAGGTGGATGTAGTGTTGATGAAACAAGAGGTGAAGGGAGAGTTTTTGTAGAGGAAGAAGTGGGAGAGGAAGTCGTGTTGCTGATCTCGCTCCTGCGGGAGGGGCACAGTGGCGGTAGTAAGGCTAAGGAGAAGCAAAGCAACGAAGAAGGTTGAGCAGATAAGAGTCTTCATAGGATCGTTCTCTCTCTCTCTCTCTCTCACCTTATGTTCCGTTTTGCGGTTTTCCCGACAGCGGCAGCTAGATTAGAGACAGGATGAGTCCAGGCACTGGAGTGAGCAACGTGATGGTTGTATTTCATTTCTGGACGCCGACACCAGCAGAGTTCCACCATCCCATACGCCATCTGCCATACATGCCTATGGTATCCACGGGAAACAGAAGGAGCGAGACTAGAGAGACTCGGAGAGCGCAACGGGGAGACGGGCCAAAACCAAAAGGGGTCATTTCAAAATAAAAAAAAATAAAAAAATAAAAAATAAAAAAACCCGGGGAGAAACGCGCGGCAGGAATGTAGATCGGCCAGTTTGGGCACCACGAATCGGGGAAGTATGTGAAGTGCAAGACAGGGTAGTTCCGTGCTCCGTACAAATATTGCCTATTGCCAGAGCAGAAACGGCAACGGATGGCCATACTAGATATAGTGCTCGGGAGGTAGTGCAGCAGCCTCCCTTTGGCCCGGATGGATGAATGAATGAATGAAGGAATGAATGAATGAATTGAATGTGAATTGAATTTGAATTGAAGCTTTTCAATTGAATTAAATTCTTTTTTTTTTCTTTTTTTCTTTGTGTCGAAGCGAGGTGTTGGGTTGAGGGATTAAAATCCCCTGCACCTGACTGGGAATGACTCAACGTCCCAAAGCGACAGGCTGCGTCTGGAGTGCCGCCGCCCCCCAGCACAACACCCAGCACAACACCCAGCACAACACCCAGCACAACAACCAGACACCCAGCACAACGACCAGCCAACCAGCCAACCAGCCAGCCAGCCAGCCCAGCAAGCCCAGCACGACTATAACTCAATTCATTCCAGGGGCCGGGGACAGGCAACGTACGTCATGTGCGGGCGAGAAGCTGGAAGAAACCCCTTTTCCTCCGAGAGCGGATCGGTATTGTGTGCAGAATACAGTTGAAAACTCTACTAGACGGGGCTATTATCGTAGAGTAATGTAGAGAGTAATTAGTTGTTTAGTTGTTGTTGGTGGTGGTGGTGGTGGTGGTGGTGATGGTGGCCGACCGGACTGATGACGTCAATGCTACAGTACTCAGTTACTGTGGACTCGGCACAACAACAATAACAACTACGGCATCAGGATAGGATACATGGTGCAAAACCGCCCATACACCGAAAAGTAATGCTCCTGTTCAAGTATATCGCGTATTATGTACCTGCAAGTCCATGTACAGAGCTACATGCATCCAAGTACATGTACACACACATGTACATGTCCATACATTACATACTCGAATGCACACAGACGGATACTCGGCAACGGGGCGGGCGGCAACAGACAGGTCTGCTGCGTCATCCCCAATCCCCAACAACAACAGACTGACCGACTGCGCTACTTACTTAATATACTACTACGTGCAGTTGACGATTCAGTCTAGCAATACAGTCTGCAGTCTGGAGTAGTAAATGCAGAGTCAGCAACCGCCCGGACCGGACCGAACCAGCCTCCAGAAGTTTCTGTCTGTACCGAGCTCGGGGTACGGTTCATACCCCCCCCCCATACTCCTCCATACTCCCATTCTCCCCCCGCTCTGTACATACTTACAGAGAGCGTCGTGCATGCCCGTGGCGATGAAAGGCCCACAGAGATAGAAGCAAGCCGCGGTGCAGCGGGGGCGAATTCGACAACGGCCTCGGCATTGTCTCTGTTGACTCTCCAAAAGTTATAAATCCCAACCACCGCCGCCATCGCCACCGACGGAGCCGTTCTTTTGCACTGAGTCCATTGCACACTCGGTGATCCAAGAACCCAATATCGCAGGAGAGAAAGCAGGGAAACGAGAACGGGAAGACACAATGGACACCGTCGACCGCGATATCGAAAAGGCAGAGCGCGATGCCGCCCACCCAGCCCAATTCCGCAGCGTCGTCCCCACCACAAACCGCCGCGCATCCTCAGTCAGCTCGTCCACCTCCTCCACCAGCTCATCCACATCCCATTCTCCTAGCGGCGGCAGGATGTCCCGCATCCCAACCCAACGCTCAACGGCCGTCTCTCTGCACCCAACGGTTCTAACCCGGATCCAGACTGGGCGGTCACAACAGAGTGCGACTGTTGGGAAGGTAGCTGGGACAAAGTCGAGAGAGGATAAGAGACCGTTGCCGGAGATGGGGGCGGGGAAACCGTACCCGCCACCGCTACCGGATCAAGAGGAGTATGTGGTTGAGTTTGAGGGGGAAAATGATGAAAGACATGCGCAGAATTGGCCGATGAAGAAGAAGTGAGTGTGTGTATTTGTTTAGCCCGGAGGTGAAGATTCAATTGCTGCTCCCAGGCCGAATTGAGCACAGACGATAATGTCACGGAGATACTAATACATCTTTCCCAACTACAGACTATACACAGCCGTCATACTCGGTTTCACCACCCTCGTCGCCGCCTTTGGCAGTAGCATCTTCTCCGTCGCCACCTTCTCCATAGCAGACCACTTTCACGTCTCCCCTGAGGTCGGTCTCCTCGGCCTCTGTCTATACGTCCTCGGCTTCGCCACAGGCCCCACACTCTGGGCTCCCCTCTCCGAACTCCGAGGCCGCCGCACCCCTCTCATCATCTCTACGTTTGGATTTACTATTTTCCAAATCGCTGTTGCAGCGGGTAAAGACTTGCAGACTGTGTTGATATGCCGGTTTTGGGGAGGTTTTTTTGGAGCCTGCCCATTGGCAGTGGTTGCGGCTGTTTTTTCGGATATGTTTAGTAATCGACAGCGAGGGTTGGCTATTACTGTCTTCTCCATGACAGTGTTCACAGGCCCGTTGTTGGCCCCATTCATCGGGGGATTCATGATCGAGAACAAATCTCTAGGTTGGCGCTGGACAGAATGGCTCACAGCCATCATGGGCGCTCTGTCGTTCCTCCTCAACCTCTTTTTCCTCGAAGAGACTTACCCCCCGGTAATTCTGGTTGAAAAAGCTGCTGAACTGCGACGCCGCACCAAAAACTGGGGCATTCATGCAAAACAGGAAGAAATCGAAGTGGACTTCCGTGAACTAGTCACTAAAAATTTCTCCCGTCCGATTCGCCTCCTCTTCACTGAACCAATCGTCCTATTCATCAGCATCTACATGGCTTTCATATACGGTTTGCTCTATCTCTTCCTAACCGCTTACCCCATCGTCTTCCAGCAAATCAGGGGTTGGAAACCCGGCGTTGCGGGTTTGCCGTATTTCGGTATGATTGTCGGGCAGCTATTAGCAGGTTGTATGGTTATAGCATGGCAACCATGGTACAACCGCAAACTCAAAGCCAATAACGACATCCCAATTCCGGAGTGGCGGTTGCCACCGGTTGTTATCGGCGGGGCAGCATTTACCGCTGGGTTGTTTTGGTTTGGCTGGTCGGGGTATAAGGCCAGCGTCCACTGGATTGCTCCAACGCTATCCGGAGTCCTGACTGGGTTTGGACTTTTGGCGATCTTTCTCCAATCACTAAACTATCTCGTAGACGCCTACCTCATGTTGTAAGCTCTCCCCCACTTTTTTTTTTTTTTTTTCTAACAACAAACCCTTCCTCCACCTTCCCCCTTCTCCTCTCCCAAATATCACCCACTAAATCTACTACCTCCAGCGCCGCATCCGCCATCGCGGCTAATACCCTCCTTCGCTCTCTCGCTGGTGCGGGCTTCCCCATGTTTTCCCAATACATGTTCCGCCGCCTAGGCGTAAATTGGGCCTCCACACTCCTCGGCTTTGTCGCCCTTGCCATGGTCCCTATTCCAGTCGTATTTATTATGTATGGCGCAAAGATTAGGGAGAAGAGCAAGTTTGCGCCAACTATGAAGGTCGGAGAAGATTAGGAGGAGGAGAGAGGTTGGGGAATAGAGGGTACATGAACTTTCTATTTGTATAGCTTTTTGATCTAATTTCCTAGCCCCCCTCCCTTAGGGGGGACGACGCACCTAGTTATCCGCAGGTATACATCAAGGCCAGTACGGTCAGGAAGGGAAAAATTGGAATCGAGGGACGTATATAGGTGGACCCCGCTAGGTCAAACCTTGGGAAAAAAAAAGTAAATTTTGTTATTCCTTTTCCCTTATAGTTATTAGTGATTTAGTGAATAAGACGTAATTACCAAGGTGGAGCTATTCTAATCGGCCTTGGATGGGAAAATGCCTTGTTCGGACTCATAGTATGCGAGCGAACACCTCATCCGAACCCCACATAGCTACTATAGTCTACCAGATCCCGCGAACAACACAACGCGATGCCCCCGCCTCTGCCCTGTTGACAGCCAACCATCGTAAAAATCCCCGCTGCGGTCAAATCTACTCCCCAGCAAGGTGAGAAACAATGGGGTCATCCAAGGATGCAGCAGGAGTGCCGCTAATCCGCGGGGATGACGGCGGCCGAGATGACCAAGATATTGACGACGCGGAGGAATATCACCACCACCCGAATGGACTCCCAACGCTAGCGATGACGGCGGAAGCCTCGCAGCAAGAAAGCGAAGCCCGCGATCCAGGAGTGTGGATGTGGGTGTTGGCGTTCTCAGCGGGGATCAGCGGGCTGCTCTTCGGCTGTAAGTGTTGGTCTGCAAAGCTTCCTCCTCCAACGTTTCGGTTTTTACCCTAACGATACGAGTTGTTAATATATAGATGACACGGGCGTTATCTCCGCAACGCTCGTTTCGATTGGTGATGCGCTCTCGGGTAGGCAGCTCACCACAGGAGATAAATCCCTAATCACGGCCTGCACCTCCTTCTTCGCGCTCCTAGCCTCACCAGTCGCGGGATGGGCAGCCGACCGGCTCGGCAGAAAGAAAGTCCTCCTCATTGCAGACGTGCTCTTTATTACTGGCGCAGTCTGGCAGGCCTTCTCCCAAACCGTATCCTCCATGATTGCGGGCCGGAGTGTCGTTGGCGTGGCAGTCGGTGTCGCAAGTCTCATCGTCCCGCTATATATCTCTGAACTCGCACCTGCGGCGTACAGGGGGCGCTTGGTAGTTATCCAGATTCTGATGATTACGCTGGGGCAGGTTGTTGCGTATGGGGTTGGGTGGGGTTTTTCTGTGCAGGAGGGAGGGTGGCGTTGGATGGTAGGGCTAGGGGCAGTGCCAGCGGCGGTACAAGGAATTATATTGGTAGCGTGGTTGCCAGAATCACCCAGGTGGCTAATCAGGGCGGGCAAAGGAGCCGAGGCGAAGAGGGTACTTGGGAGGGTTTTTGGAGGAAGTGAAGGGGTGGAGGGGGTTGTGAGGGGGGTGGAGCTGGAGATCGCTGGAGAGGAGAGTGAGAAAGTGGGTTGGTGGGAGTTGTGGAGCGAGAGGGGAAACAGGAGGGCGCTGCTTATAGCATGTTTCCTTCAAGGATTGCAACAACTTTGTGGATTTGTATGTCCCACCAACCCCCCCCCTCCCTTCCGTGCTTAACGTAACTCACTAAACCTATATTCTGCCAGAACTCCCTAATGTATTTCTCTGCAACCCTCTTTGCCCTGCTCTCTTTCCGCTCCCCAACGCTCCCTGCCCTCTCTATAGCTTGCACAAACTTCCTCTTTACCATCCTCGCTTTCCTCCTCATCGACCGCATCGGGCGGCGGCGCATCCTCCTCTCTACTATCCCCGTCATGGCTCTCGCGCTAGGTGTGTGTGCGTGGGCGTTTGGGTATATTGACGTTGCAAAGGCCCATGTGGAAGATGCGAGTGTACTCTGGCCAGCATATCTCATCCTCGTAACATTGACGGTGTACGTAGCCGGGTATGCCACTGGATTGGGTCCTATTCCGTGGTTCCAGTCCGAGCTTTTCCCACTCTCAGTCCGCGCCCTGGGGTCGTCCCTTTCGACGGCTACCAATTGGTCTGCTAATTTTGTTGTGGGAATCTCGTTTTTACCAATGTTAGAGATCCTGGGGGCGAGAGCGACGTTTGTGGTTTATGCTGTGGTTTGTGTACTGGGGTGGGTTGGGGTTTGGTGGGGATTTCCCGAGATGGGCGGGGTGGGATTGGAGGGGGTTAAGGGGATTATTGTCGGGACATTAGGGAAGAACAGAGACAGCGGGAGATAAAATGGGTAGTCGGGCTCTGTAGATATCCCCATCCCAGCGAGAGTGTACAGAGTAGCTAAACGGGAGTGTCGCAGGACATTCGCGATTCCCATATGAGGCTCACTAGCTTAAACTCCACAACTTCTTCGACAAGTAGTAGTTTCCGCACGTGTGTCAGGGGGGTTACTATCACTGAAACCCCAGGCTTTCTACCTTCCTGCCTACCTTCCTGCCTTCCTCCCGGTAGTCCAGCCAAGGATATGTGCTCCTTCTCTACACGGTGCCCACATCGTGGTTTGCACTTGCCCAAGTGGGTCACGACATCAACCCTAGGGCGAGCGTGAACAACAACCTTAGCACCCCAGTATTCGTCCCAACTTTCTCCGTGCCCTTCCACGCTCCACCATCAATCCACAAAAATCCCAATCAGAAAGCTTCTAATTACAGCAGTCCTTCGGTTTACCGTTCACAGCAGTCAACGATGCGCAACCTGTCTCAGCACGAGACAATGCCTTGGGATTCACGAGGACCACCATCGCCACCACCACCACCTCCTCCTCCTCCTCGACCATACTCCCAACTACTCGAGCCAGGCGATCCCGACCCTGACGAACCCCGCTCTTATGTCACTGCACCACACGATCTCGGTTACCTCTTCTGTCTCTGCAAAATAGCCATCAGGATATACCGCGGGCACTGGTGTTATATGTGCATGACATGCCACGTTGTGACAATTCTCGCCGCCATCCCCTCATTGGGCATGTGGGCGAAGCGGAACTGGATGGTATGGCGAGTGCGGCAACAGCAAATGCCTTCCTATAACGCCACTCTTTGGGAGCTGGCAAGCCTCCATGGGATGGCTATCTCGATCTTCTGGTTGGCACTGATATCGTTCGGGCCAGAGCCTAGGGTCACTTGGCAGCTGTACCCCCATCTTTCTACACTTCTGCTCTGTTCCCCTATCGTGGTTAGGTGCGCAATCCGGAACGGGGAGGTATGGGAGGCGCGAGAACCCCGACGATGCCAGCCCCGACAACAGACCCTCCTGTCCCATAGCACAAGTCTTAGTGAATTCACGAACCTACTCGCGATAGTCAGCTCAGCCACCTACATATGGCTGATACTCCCTGGGCAAGAACCAAAGAGCTATCGTATACTACTCCTCCATATCGCTATAGCCCTTCTCAACGCCCGCAGCGTGATTAGGTGGGCATGCCGGAACTTCTTGGTGTGGGTGGCGCTGGTTCGTCGAGATCTGGATCGGTTTTTTCATCATTCGTACGCTACCGCCTTATTAGTGGCCTGGGTCCTCATTGTGGCTCTTAACTGGATCAACCGGATATTTGGTGTTTGTGCAGCGTTTGTGGATGCGTAACCCCCTGATTCAGTTATTAGTCCAGTACGCTGGAACCGGGCAGTGTGGCAAGAAGGGCGAGCACGACAGGCAAAAGTGGCGAGGGTTTGAATGGCGGCTGTGGGTAAAAAGAAATAAGGATAGGAGCAAGTGGGGGCATAAGATGGCTAGTGGTAGTTGTATGAAAGGGTGGTTGGTTGCTAAGGATGCTTCAGCTTGAACCTTTATATTGCTTAGACTGATTATGCAGACGGAAAATGGGGTTTCGAAATATTAGGCCAAAAGCGGGTGGGGGATAGGAGACATAGCCAAATAAATTCTGCAGTAGTTTATAAAAGAGCAAGCATCACTATTTAATGATCCAGGGGGAGGGTTATAGCAAGTGCCCCTTCCGTGGATAATTATAATAAGAAGAATCTTTCGTCTTTTTGCCCTGCTTTCCGTGACATGTACAAATAAACTCACTCCTGCCATATTTATTCCATCCCTTATTTTTCTCCTACTGTTTATGTACATGTGGTGTAGTACTGTGGAGGCAGAATCTGAGCCCGGGCAGCTAGCCAGAATTCTTGGCGCGGGTAGCTTACCTACCTCGCTGCCGCTCGTTTTTCCGTAGCATTGAGGCACACGAACGATAGCATTGAGTACCCTACCCACCGGCCCCGATATTTTCCACAATACTCGCTCGTGGTGTTGGTGGGCAGAGACTAACCTGTACATCCCAAGTACATTGGAATAAAAAAAAAAAAATAACAACAGGAAATAAATATAAACCCTAGATTAGAATAAATATTTCTGAATAAAATGGCTTGAATTAACCATGGGGGTGGTTCAAACCGCCTCCAACTAAATTGCTACATTCTTAGTAAGGAAGCTCAGAGATTTACAAAATCTCAGCAATTTAGAAAGTTCTTTCTCTATGGCTCATTTCTGTCTCTATATCAAACAAGTTCTCTTACTATATATATAGTATAATTACTTTGTCATAGTATATTAATTCTCAATGGTTTCAAAAATTGTTTTGATAATATTTTTAATAATAATTTTGTTTAATTTTTTTTTAATGTTTAAGTAATTTGAGTATTGTTTATTTTTTCTATATAGTTAGTAATTTAGGATTACTTATATTTTTTATAAATAATTTTATATTTTTGAATATATTTTTTACTTTTAGATTTTTTTTGAAGTTGTTTTTTTTTTTTAGTTGCAACTCTTTTTATTTTCTGTTTTTGAATTAAAATACTATATAAAATTTTTGGTTCTGTAGTATTTTAAAAAGCTTTTTAAGATTGATAAAATTTAATATAAGAGAAATATTATTATTAAAATAATCTGTAATTTTTATTCAAATATTTTAAATAAGTTTTCTAATTTTTAGTTATTAGAGACTGAATATTTGTAGTATTTAAAATAAGTCTTAACTTTTATCAAACTAATTAAATAATAATATGGCAAAAAGTTCAATTTTAAATTATTTGAAATACTGCCAAAATTTCAACATGAGAAAATTCCAATATTTAGAGTTTAAAAAAAATATATTACATATAAAGGTAACAAAAAAAAATCCTTTTTTTTCTAAATAATAAAGTAAAAATTCTTGAAAAAAATAGTAATTATATCTTTCAAAAATAACTATTTTTCAAAGTTTCTTTAATCACTTTTTAACTGTTTATTAAAATACTTAAATTATTTTATTTTCAAAAAATGATTAAAATATCTTGATCTACTAATAGCAAAAAACATTATTATAAATATTATTGTCAAAATACTTTTTCTAAAATACTACTTTAAATATAATAATTATTAGCTAAAAAACAAATATATTAACACTTATATATTTTAATAGATAATAATTATATAACTATGAAGATATTCAATATAAAATCTTATTTAGTTAAAATTATAAATATTTTCAAAATAAAGACCTCATTTTTTAATACAAGCTTAAAATTCTGAAAAATAATATAAAATATTCTTTTGAATATTTGTTACATCTTTTTTTACTTAAAAAATTTTAAAATATGGATTTTTATATATTAAGTATTATGTTTAAATTAGTAATTTATCTATTTCTTATATTACAATTTAGCCTTCATGAGCCTCACTGAGCCACATGAGCTTATTGCTGGACTCATAAACCTTGCATAAAGCTCTCGAACCTCTATGCGAACCTTAATTATAATATAAGACCCATAGATCTTTGCATAAGCTTCATCTAAGCTCGTAAGACTTTATATGGGTCTCAACTGTATCTACTACTTATATATCTATAAACAGGCCTTATCGTAAATTACTGCTATTCATAATATAGTTGGTAAATTCAATTATGGCTGGCATAGCTCGATACATTTATAAATTTATAACATGTTTAAGAGCTTTTCTTTCTCATATATATAAATAAAAGGTTTTCTTCTATATTTTCTCTTTTCTTTATCTTTGAATCGTTAAATAGAAGTAGTATGACTGTACTTTCCAAGCATCTAAAATTTATATTCGTCATATTTTATTTAAGAATTAATCAGATTTTTTTATTTATATAAGGAAATTATTAGTAGAAAACAAATGAATTTTATTTATTAGTTATTTAAAAAATATCAAATAATTAATATATTTTTTTAAACTCTTATTATGATCAAAACTTAACACTTTATTTTGATCTTCAAGTGTTGTTATTAGCTATTATCTATTTTATTATATATAGAAAATATAATAAATATTAATAAATTTTATTACTACTTGATATTATGAGTCTCATAAGCTTATATAGAGGCTCATAGGCTTTGTATAAGTTCACAAGCCTTTATGCAGGCTGTTACGAACCTCCGATCCGAGCCCCCGATCGCCTCCGACCTAGCCTCCACGAGCCGCATCGAGCCGCATGAGCTTATCGCCAGACCCACGAACCTCACGCAAAGCCCTCGAACCTCTACATGGGCCTTAACTATGACGCAACCCTCTACGCGGACCTCAACCGCGCTGTAAGGGTCGCCTCCTGCAGGGACCCCTAGGGTGGTTATGGCATTGTAACGTTGCCCAACCGGCTTAGGCGCTGATGGCATGGCGGCGGGTCGACGTAGACGTGTGTAGGCTTGGTCGAAGCGCCGGGTTCTACTAAGGGTCGCTGACGACCCGCTGGGTAGGCTACAGGTGGATACGATGTCAGAAGGCAAGAGGATCGATTCTAGTATGTAGAAGAACTGATCGCTGGCCTCCTCCTGAGACTCAGCCGATCGACTAAATACAGTAATGGAAACCACACAGGGTTACCCTGCTGCATAACATTCCTGTGGCCAGCGCAGGCTCCTGACACGCGCTGCCCAACGAACCTACGGACCCAACGAACCTACGGACAGATCAACCGCGAACCACTACCGTTCGTAGTATAGCTAGTAGGCCCAACCGTGGCTGGCATGGCTCGTGACAATTCGTGGCGGGTTCGAGAGTTTCCTCTTCTTATGTATATAAACGCGAGGCCTCCTTCTATACTTTCTCTCTTCTTTAGCTTTGAATCGTCGAATAGAAGTAGTCCTACCTTGCTTTCCAAGCACCCGGAATCTACGTTCGTGACACAGGCCTTATTCGTGCATAACGGTACACAGGCCCATGCACGAGCCTCGTCGCATGCCCTTACTATGAGCAGCATAGCTTGCTGGCTCGAACTGAAGCTCAACCTCACTATAAGCCTACCTGCTTATCATTATCCTATGGATCCGAGCATCATGAAGTCGTCTGGCTTGAAGTACCCAAATTGGAATTTTGAGAGTCATTCTTCTATATATATATAAACCCGAGGTCTCCTTTTGAACTTCTTTTTCTCTTTAACTTTGAATTGTCAAATAGAAGTAGTCCTATCTTACTTTTTAAGCGCCTGGAATCTACGTTCATAACACTTGAGATAATTTTATTTTAGAATTACTATTTATAAAGTTTAAAACTTTAATAATATATACTTTATAAGCTAGATTAATTTTTCTTATAATAGTATATTAATATTAGGAATCTATATTAGTTATAAGAATGTTATTGTAAGAGTTGCTTCCTATAGGGATCACTAAGGTGATTATGGTAATATGATACTACCCTACCGGCTTGGATACTGTTGATATAGTAGTAAGTCAATGTAAATATATATATATTTATCTGAAACATCAGATTCTACTGAGGGTTGTTGACAACTCTCTGGGTATGCTACAGGTAGATACGATATTAGAAAGTAAGATGATTGATTCTAGTATATAGAAAAATTGATTACTGGCCTCCTTCTGAGGCTCAGCTGATTGACTAAATACAGTAATGGAAACCACATAGAGTTACCCTGCTGCATAGCATTCCTGCAGCCAGTGCAGGCTCCTGACATTAATGCAGTAAAGAAAATGAGTCAAACTATATTGAAAGTGTAAAAACTGTAGCATGGGTCTTGGAGATATATAGTAATGTGATGACTTATAGTAATGATAGAGTAACTTCAGCGTGGCGTAATTGTAGTGCATTCGTAAAGGTAATGTAATTATTATGATGGTAAAGAAGCAATTAGCAGAAGTGCTTTCAGTATTATGGCTTAGAAGAAGAACTAATTGCTGCCTATTCTATTATGGGTAGCGGGCTGCTTAAATACATGGTTTCGTCGGCTCTATGCCAGCTACTTTATGTCACGAACCTCTGATCTGAGCCCCCGATCGCCTTTGACCTAGCCTTCACGAGCCGCATCGAGCCGCATGAGCTCATTGCCGAACTCATGAACATCGCGCAAAGCTCTCGAACCTCTACATAGGCCTTAATCATGATGCAAGCCTCTACTCAGACCTCAAGAACCACTATCGCTCGTAGTATAGCCAGTAGGTCTAACCGCGGCTGGCATGGCTTGTGACAATTCGTGGCAGGTTCGAGAGTTTTCTCTTCTTATATATATAAACGCGAGGCCTCCTTCTATACCTCTTCTCTTCTTTAGCTTTGAATCGTTGAATAGAAGTAGTCCTACCTTGCTTTCCAAGCCCCGGAATCTATGTTCGTGACACCTTACCTCATAGCTATATACTCATTATCTGAACTTCTGCTAGTATTGGCAATGTTGTCAATAGGGTGTTTCTGCTGTTTTCGTAGTATTGTTCCTATGGTGTACCGCTTTTGTAGCAATGTCTTTGTCCGATAGGAACTATTTTTATCATGCGTTTAGATGTATTGGACGTTATATGCTTGCGAGTAATGCTTGTGGCTACTTGCTTGTTGTAAGGGTCGCCTCCTGCAGGGACCCCTAAGGTGGTTATGGCAGTGTAACGTTGCTCGACTGGTTTGGGCGCTGATGGCACGGCGGCAGGTCGACGTAGACGTGTGTAGGCTTGGTCGGAGCGCCGGGTTCTACTAAGGGTCGCTGACGACCCGCTATGTAGATTACAGGTGGATACGGTGTCAGAAGGTAAGAGGATCGATTCTAGTATGTAGAAGAACTGATCGCTGGCCTCCTCCTGAGGCTCAGCTGATCGACTAAATACAGTAATGGAAACCACACAGGGTTACCCTGCTGCACAGCATTCCTGCGACCAGCGCAGGCTCCTGACACTTGTGGTCTCATCGTTGTCGTGGAAGACTGATATTGTTGAGTCTTCTGGAAGTCATAAGTGGTTTGAGTAGTCTGACGCAACTGAGAGCCTCCTTTTAAGAGCCTCATTGTTAGTACCTTATAGAAGGAATAGGAATTAACAGTAGTAAACTATATTAAATATATTAATTCAATACAGAAACAGATAAGACTCTATAGGTATAAGGGGTGCTGAGATGCCTTTCCACAAGAGTCTCGTCGTGGTACCGGTAGTGTGCCAGTCGCAATATATATAGACGTCTCGTAGGCAATGAATCAATGGGCAGGCAGTTAGCTGTGCCGTCATGGTGCCACAGGCGATCCGTAGGAGCACCGACTAGGTTTCTAGCGATGAGAGACGAGGTTAAAGTAACTTCTTGATGACTTCTTAATAAGAACTAATCGCTGACCCCCAAAGGGCTGCCAGCGATGAGGCTAAATACATGTCAGTCACGTGCCGCCGGCGGACCGCCTGCGGCCCTTAGCCAGCTGGCATTTGCTATATGAGCGACTTTTACAGTAGTGTTAGGGATCTAGGTGAGTGGTCGCAGGTGCTCGTACGGGTTCACGATCAGACGGTCGTCTCGGCGAGGCTACGAA
>JAJDFF020000291.1:0-41806 GCA_021527025.2 Geoglossum cookeanum | reverse complement strand
CAACATGGCACCGTCACCTTCAACAGCGACGGCACCTTCACCTATACGCCGAACGGCACCTATCACGGCGCTGACATTTTCACTTACCAGGCCAATGACGGCAGCCTCAACAGCAATAGCGGCACCGTCTCGCTGCTGGTGACGCCGGTCAATCATGCGCCGGTCTCCCATGACGCGACGGTGGCGGCGGTCGAGGACACGGTACTGGCGGGCAGCGTCACCGCCAGCGATCTCAATGCCGATCCGCTGACCTATGCGCTGGTCTCGGGCCCCAGCCATGGCACCGTCACCTTCAACAACGACGGTACCTATGTCTACACGCCGACCGGCAACTATAACGGTACCGATAGTTTCACCTTTAAGGCGAATGATGGCAGCCTCGACAGCAATGCGGGCACCATCACGCTCAATATCGCGAATGTAAATGACGCGCCGGTCGCCGCCGGCGGCAGCGCCCTTACCACGGAAGATACTCTGGTGACAGGCTCGGTTGTCGCCAATGATGTCGATGGTGATGCGCTCACCTATAGCCTGGTCACCGGGCCACAACACGGCACGCTGAGCTTTCACAGCGATGGCACCTACACCTACACACCGGCGGCCAATTATAACGGGCCGGACAGCTTCAGTTTCAAAGCCAATGACGGTTCACTGAACAGCAACACGGCGGTCGTCGCTCTCACGATTACACCGGTTAACGACGCGCCGGTCGCCGTCACGGCCGCGATCAGCACGGCGGAAGACACGCCGCTCAGCGGCAGTGTGACGGCGAGCGACGTCGATGGCGATACGCTTACCTATGCGCTGGTCAGTGGCCCGGCCCATGGCACCATCACCTTTAACAGCGATGGCACCTATCTCTACACGCCGAATGCCGATTACAACGGCGCGGATTCATTCACCTTCAAGGCCAATGACGGCACGGTCGATGGCAATACGGCGGCGGTCAATCTGACTGTTACACCGGTCAATGATGCGCCGGTCGCCAGCGCCGCCGCCATCACCTCGAGTGAAGATACGGTGGTGACGGGCACAGTTACCGCCACCGATGTCGATGGCGACCATCTGACCTACAGCCTGGTCACCGGTCCGCAGCATGGCACCATCAACTTCCATGCCGATGGCAGCTACACCTATACGCCAACCGCCAATTACAACGGGACGGACAGCTTCAGCTTCAAAGCCAATGACGGCCATGTGAACAGCAACACGGCGGTAATCGATCTCACGATTACGCCGGTCAATGATGCACCGGTCGCGACAGCGGCTGCGATCAGCACAGCGGAGGATACGCCGCTCAGCAGTAGTGTGACGGCAAGCGACGTGGATGGCGATGCGTTGACCTACGCGCTGGTGGGCGGCCCGAGCCATGGCACGCTTACCTTCAACAGTGACGGCACCTATCTCTATACGCCGGATGCCAATTATAACGGCACGGATTCATTCACTTTCAAAGCCAATGACGGCACGGTCGACGGCAGTACGGTGGCGGTCAACCTGACCGTGACGCCGGTCAATGATGCACCAGTCGCCAATGCCACGACGGTCGGTACGAATGAAGACACGCCGCTGGTTGCCTCGGTGACGGCGAGCGATGTCGACGGCGATCACCTGACCTACAGCCTCGTGACCGGCCCGCAGCATGGGACGATCAATTTCCATGCCGATGGCAGTTATACCTATACGCCGGCCGCCAATTACAACGGCGCCGACAGTTTCATCTTCCAGGCCAGTGACGGCAGCCTGACCAGCAGTGCGACCGTCAATCTGACAGTGACGCCCGTCAATGATGCGCCGGTGGCGGCCACGGCTGCTGCTTCGACGGCGGAGGATACGCCGCTCAGCGGCAGTGTCACGGCCACCGATGTCGATGGCGACGCCGTCACCTATGCGCTGGTCAGCGGTCCGGCCCATGGAACCATTACCTTCAACAGTGACGGCACCTATCTCTACACGCCCAATGCCAATTACAACGGCACGGATAGCTTCACCTTCAAAGCCAATGACGGTACGGTCGATGGCAACACGGCGGCGGTCAGCCTGACGGTGACGCCGGTCAACGATGCGCCGGTTGCCAATGCGGCGACGGTGAGCACGAACGAGGATACGCCGCTGGTTGCTTCGGTGACGGCGAGCGACGTCGATGGCGACCATCTCACCTACAGTCTCCTCACCGGCCCGCAGCATGGTACGATCAACTTCCATGCCGATGGCACCTATACCTATACGCCGGGCACCAATTACAATGGCACCGATAGTTTCACCTTCCAGGCGAGTGACGGCAGCCTGACCAGTAGCGCCACCGTCAATCTGACCGTGACGCCGGTCAATGACGCACCGGTCGTGACCGCGGCCACGGCGACGACGGCCGAGGACAATGCGCTCACGGGTGCGGTCACGGCGACGGATGTCGACGGTGATCCGTTGACCTATCGGGTGATCAGCGGGCCGGCCCATGGCACGCTCAGCTTCAACAGCGACGGCACCTTCACCTATACGCCGAACGCCGACTATAACGGGTCGGACAGTTTCACTTACAAGGCCAATGACGGCACGGTGGACAGCGCGCTTGGCGCCGTCAACCTGACGGTGACGGCGGTCAATGATGCGCCCATCGCCGCCAATGCTAGCCCGGCAGCGATACTGGAAGACAATGTCCTGCATGGCAGCGTCACCGCGACGGATGTTGATGGTGACCATCTGGGCTATAGCGTCGTCAGTGGCCCGGCCCATGGCACGCTCAGCTTCAACAACGACGGCACCTATACCTATACCCCGGCGGCCAATTACAACGGCACGGACAGCTTCACCTTCAAGGCGAATGACGGCACGCTCGACAGCAACACGGCCACGGTCAATCTCAGCATCACCGCGGTCAATGATGCGCCGACCGTCACCGTCAACAACAACACGGTGGTCAGCCATATCAATGATCTGAGCGCCACCTATAATCCCCTCGGCACCACCGCGATGGGGGATTATCTGCGGCAATCGGGCTCGAAGACCTTCAACTATCCGACGCTTGCCCATGGTGTCGATCCGGCCAATATCGTGCTGGCTCAGTCGGCGCCCGTGTCGGTCAGCTATGTCGAGACGACCGGCGGCTATAAGAGCATGATCGGGACGTATATTGTCGATGCCAACGGCAATATCGATCCGGCCAGCGTCAAGTTCCTGTGGCTCGATGGAACCTCGGTCACCAAAAATCAGCTCGATTCACCGCTGATCAAGGACTTCCTCGGTAACACGCCGCCGAGCACGATCTCCCTCGGCACCATTCCAGCGGGATCGCATATCGGCACCTTCATGATCTCGAACGCGGCCAACACGGCAGCGAACACCAATTTGCTGAAGGGGCTGGCCGGCATCAGCACCGGCACGGACAACTACACCGCCGATATGGCGATCATCAACAGCAAGACGACGATTACGTTCGATGCGACCGGCGGCCATATCAGCGTCAATGGCACCGTGCTCACCGGCCAGACCTATTTCAGCACCAATCCGACCTGGAACAACGACTGGTCCACCCATGGGGTCCAGCACATGATTGCGGGTGCCGCCTCTAACAATGATGGCGCGCTCTATGTCGGGCTTGAGGACGATTACTTCAACAAGAACTACAATGACAATGTCATCAAATACACCTTTGGTGACTATAACCTTGCCTCGATCACCCAGGCGGTCACCCAGCCGGCGGTGTCGCTGGCCGATGTCGACAGCACCATGGTCACCACGGCCACGGTCGATACCCATGGTTTCCAGCTCGGTGACTCATTGCATGTCTCGTCTTCGGCGCTGTTCGATGTGACGGCGACGCAGAGCGGCAATGACTATCATCTGGCCATTACCGCCCATGCCGGGACCGCAACGGTCAGCGACCTGCAGGCCTACCTCAACACCATCTTCTTTGCGACCACCAGCAGCAACGAAACCACGCGAACCCTGGATTACACCGTCAGCGACGATCAGCATGCGACCTCAACCGTCGTGCATGGGTCGGTCAATGTGATGAGCAGCTGGGATGTTTCGGCGAGCATGCTGACGGCGAGCCAGACCTCGCTTGGTAGCGGCAACGACCATCTGCGCCTGGACGCAGCCCTCACACACAATGTCGATATGGGGCAGGGCGACAACACAGTCGGTGTCGAACGGAATAACGCAGCCTTCGGCCATGCGGACGCGCAATACCTGACCAATGTGCAGCATGTCGACACGACGGGTTTCGGCACCAACACCGTCACACTCAACATCACGGATGTGCTGCATGTCACCGATGGCGGCCATACGCTGACCATCACCGGCGATGCCGCTGACAGCGTCGTTCTCAACAATGACGGGTCCGGCCATCACTGGGTGCTGACCGACAGCCATGGTGGCAACAACTACTATACCTGGAACGATCCGACCCATTCAGCCGTGGTCGAGATCAGCACGCTGATGCATCAGACGGCCAACTGAGCCGCTTATGAATGCTGCGGCTTTGCCTTGACCCAGGTCCAGGCGACGATGGCGGCCAGGATCAGCAAAACCGTCGAGATACGGAAAGCGTCGTCAAGGCCGCTGGTGATGTCGCTGCGTGCGATGAGGCCGCCGAAGACCGCGACACCCATGGCGCCTCCGACCTGCCTGGCGGTATTGAGCACCGCGGAGGCAGTGCCGGCGCGGGCGCGCTCGATGCTGGCGAGAACCGACGCGGTCATGGCCGGCACGGTGACGCCGGTGCCGATTGGTACCAGCAGCAGGGCCAGGGCCATATAGAGGAAGGGTGTCGTCGCACTGACATTGCACAACAAGCCAAAACCGACCGCACCCACCACCAGGCCACCAGCCATCGGCAAGCGGAAGCCGAGATGTGACGCAAGCCAGCCGCTGATGATATTGGAGATGACGAAGATTCCCGTCATCGGCAGGAAAGCCAGCCCGGCCTCGGCCGGCGTGTAATGCCGGACCTGCTGGAAATAGAGGCTGAGGACGAAGATCAGGCCGTAGAAAGTGAAATTACAGACGATGCCGACGACGGAGGCCGCCGAGAAGGTCGAGCGGCGGAAGAAGCCCAATGGCAGCATGGGATGCGGGTGCCGGCGCTCGGCGATCAGGAAGGCCATCAGGCCGATGAAGGCGGCGCCGAAAGCTTCGATCACGAAGGGATCGTCCCAGCCGCGCGATCCGGCTTCGATGACGGCGCCGGTCAATGCCGTCAGGCCGATGATGGCGAAGATCTGTCCGGCCCAGTCGAAGCGGCCATGACTATGCCCTTTCGCTTCCGTGACGAAGCGCCACGCCATCCAGAGGGCGAGCGCGCAAAGCGGGATGTTGACGAGGAAGATGCTGCGCCAGCCGAAGGCATCGATCAGGAAGCCGCCGATCACCGGCCCGGCCGCCACCGCGGCGCCGCCGGTTGAGCTCCACCAGCCGATCGCCCTGGTCCGCATCTTGTGATTGTCGCCGCAGGCATGGGCGATGAGCGCCAGCGATGTCGGCATGATCATGGCGGCGCTGCCACCCTGGATGACACGGGCAATGATCAGCGTCACCGTGTCGGGTGCGAGGCCACAGCCGGCCGAGGAGAAACCAAAGAGCAGGATGCCGAGAAGATAAGTGCCGCGTGAGCCGAGGCGGTCACCAACGGCACCGGCTGAGAGCAGCAGGCCGGCAAAGGCGAGGGTATAGGCATCGACGATCCATTGCAGGCCACCGACACCGGCGCCCAATTGCGTGCCGATATGCGGCAGGGCCACATTGACAATGGTGATGTCGAGCTGCACGACGATGAGGCCAAGGCTGGTCGCCGCCAGGGTCCAGGCCAGGCGCCGGCCATTTGACGCGGACGTATCGAGGGACGTTCCGGTCTCGTCCGTCACGGTGCCGGACACATTGTCTGGTGCGGTGACACGTTGCTGGGTCTGGTCCATAAGCTGTCCCTGGTCTGTCGCAGGCCACGACGATTGCCGTGGTGCCGGAACCGGCCGGAGAAAGCGGGCGACGCTGATCGCCGCAGGCTATTTCGCGAAAGCCGATGTCAGGTAATGTCAGTCATGTCATGAAAACGACCAGCGCTGAAGCCTGCGCCAGCCGATGAGCTTTTCACCCGGTGATTCCTCCCCGGCCGCAGGCGGAAATTAACAGGCTGTGATCGGGCGCAGTAGCGATCATCCGGCATGCGACCCGCCGCGTTTCATCATGGCTGCAACACGGCCAATTCTGGCGTTCGGAAATCCCTTCTTCGGGCAAGGGCATATCGTGGCTCTGGTCAAGTGCCTGCAAATTTATTCACCGAACTGATGAAAACAATTTGATGGGCCGAAACCAGGGTAACGGTTACACCTCGACTGACTCAGTGTTTCCGGAGGTGCCTGCGGGCCAAGGCACGTGCTGCCGGTGAGGAGACCGGGCGGCGCGATAAGGCCGCGTGGGATCCAGGTGCAAGATCCTGAACACCGAGGAAAAATTGGGCGCCGCTTTGCCGAAGCACCACTATAAGGTGCCGGCGCGGTTCAGCCGCGTTGCTGCTGGGCGTAATCGCTCGCCAGTATCAGGGATCGGTCAGATCTGCGACCAGCAGGATACCGGTCGCAGCGACTGATCCCGACCATGAATAATTATCTCTCGGAGGATAGAAGATGGGTTCCTGGACTGATTTGCGGATGGCCTTCACGGCGGGTCGGGTTTCGCGGCGCGATTTCCTTGCCGCGGCGACGGCGATGGGTGCTGCGAGCGCTGCCGTGGCCGTGTTGGGCGCCACACCGGCCAAGGCGGAAACGCCGAAGAAGGGCGGGGTGTTGCGCCTCGGCCTTGCCGGCGGCAGCACCACCGACAGCTGGGATCCGCGCGGCTATACCGAGATCGTCATGATCACGCTGGGATCCCAGGTCTTCAATAGCTTCATCGAATATGACGCAAATCGCCGCGCCCAGCCGGATCTCCTGGAAAGCTGGGAGGTGAAGCCGGGTGCTCAGGAATGGATCCTGAATGTGCGCAAGGGTGTTACCTTCCATAACGGCAAAACCCTTGATGTCGACGACATCATCTATTCGCTGAACCTGCATCGCGGCGATTCCTCCTCCGCCATGGCCGGCCAGATGAAGCACATCACCGACATCACCAAGAGCGGCGATAGCCAGGTCAAGGTGACCCTGTCGCGGGCCGATGCCGAACTCATCTATCTCTTCGGCGATTATCACATGAAGGTGGTGCCGAACGGCTTCAAGGACTGGGATAAGCCCATCGGCACCGGTGCCTTCAAGTTCGATGCCTATCAGCCGGGCGTCAGCGCCCGGGTGGTCAAGAACGAGAACTACTGGCGCAGCGATCGCGGCTTCGTCGATGCGGTGGAGACCACTGTCATCAATGACGCGCCGGCCCGCATGACGGCACTGGTCGGGGGCCAGGTCGACATCATCAACCGCGTCGACAAGACCAGTGTTGATCTCATCACCCAGGCGCCGAACATGAAGCTGGAAGATGCGCCGACCGGCTGGCATGCGATCATGGCGGCCCGGGTCGACCAGGCGCCTTTCAGCGATCCCAATGTCCGTCTCGCCCTCAAATACGCGATCGACCGCGAGGCCTTCCTGAAGACTCTGTTCAACAATTACGGCTCTGTCGGCAATGATCACCCGATCCCGCGCAACGACCCCAACTTCAACAGCGAGCTGCCGCAGATCAAGTTCGATGGCGACAAGGCCAAGTTCTACATGAAGAAGGCCAATCTCGCGAACGCCAAGATCGAGCTGACCGCTTCCGATGCGGCCTATGCCGGTGCGGTCGATGCCGCGGCGCTCTATCAGGCCTCATGTGCCAAGGCTGGCATCATCATGAGCATCAAGCGCGAGCCGGTTGACGGCTTCTGGGACAATGCCTGGTTGAAGCGGCCGTTCTGCGGCTCCTACTGGGCCGGCCGCGCCACGGCACTGCAGATGCTCTCGGTTGCCTATAAGTCGGATGCCGACTGGAACGAGACCGGCTGGAAGAATCCGACATTCGACAAGCTGCTCACCGATGCGGCGGCGGAAGTCGATGAGGGCAAGCGCAAGACCTATCTGTGGGAAGCCCAGAAGATGCTGCACGAGGATGGCGGCGCTATCATCCCGGTCTATTCCAACGTGCTGGAAGCCCATACCGACAAGGTGAAGGGCTATCTGACTGGCGGCGTCGACGAATTGTTCAACGGCCGTGTCGCCGAATTCGCTTGGTTGGACAGCTAAGCCTTCTACGCCGTTCTCCCGGCGTTACAGCCCGCTGGTCCTGATGGACCGGCGGGTTCTTTTATTTGTGCAGTTGCCATCACCGGCAAGCACCGGCACATTCCGCTGAGATAATATAAGGGCAGGGGACAATGTCGAAAGCGAGTCGGATCAATCTGCTGATGGCTTTGTTGCTCTCCGGCTGCGCGGCCACGGGCAATGGTGGCGGGAAGAATTATCAGGGGCCCGATTTCATCGCTCATCTGCCGGCCACCACGACCTTCTGCATGAACAAGCCTCCGGCACCGGATCACGGCTTCGTGGCGCTGCTCCGATCGGATGACTGCGTGCACGTCGATCGTCTGGAACGCGTCGAATTGATTGTTTCCGATATGCCGCTGAAGCCGACCGACACGCCGGACAGCGTCGTCGGCAATATCTGCTTCACGGGCCAGGCGCAGCCGGCGGGTTTCACCAGCGGAGGTACGCCGGTCTATCAGTGCATCGACAACGGCGAGCTTGGTGGTCTCGCTTATCGGCAGTATTTCCTGCTGCTGAAAGACGCTGCGGGTGAGGCCCATGGGCCGGTGTTGATCGTTTATGCCTTCTCCAAGCGAGATACGCTGGACGCGGATGCGAAAATCGCGGAGCAAATGATTGCGCGGATCGGTTGGCGGTAGGCGGTGGCGTAGATAGCTATCGCCGAAAGGAAGCCCCCTCACCCTGTCCCTCTCCCGCGAGGGGCGAGGGAACGCTGCCGTCCAGAGCCTTACTTTCTTCAGCTAACAAGAACTGGATCTGTCAAAGTAGTTAGAGCAGTGACACAGCGTCCCCTCTCCCCTCGCGGGAGAGGGACAGGGTGAGGGGGCGCTTGGGTCACATTATTACGAACCCTCGTATTGAGCCGGGGTTGGCAGGGAAGGTGCTAATGCCTCCCTTTCCCTTGAGCGGATTTCAATGAAGCTTTGAGTTCTTTGCGCGTGTGCTCCCGGTTCCGGGGCTTTAGCCTCAGCGATATATTTCACGCGGGGGATCATGGGTATTCAGGAAAAGGCGACGCTGAACGCGGCGATGCCGGTATTGCATCGGATCGACGAGGTGGCGCTGGATGTGGGGCGCCTGGCGCGACTCCGCCAGGCGATGGCAGTGGCGGATTGTACGGCCGCCTTGTTCTATGATCCGACCAATATCCGCTATGCGACCGGCACCAGCAACATGCAGGTCTATTGCGGTCACAATGCCTGTCGCTATGTGTTCGTGCCGTTGGTGGGCCCGGTGGTGCTGTTCGAGTTCAGCGGCTGCGAGCATATCTCCGACGGTCATCCCAATGTCGGCGAGATCCGTCCGGCCGTGCCCTGGTATCATTTCGTCACCGGATCACGCGTGCCGGAGAAGGCGAAGCTCTGGGCGGCGGAGATCGCCGATCTGGTGCTGCGGTATGGCGGTCGCGACAAGCGTCTCGCGGTCGATCGGCTTGATCCCCTCGGCACCGCGGAGCTGGAGCGGCTTGGCATCACCTTGACCGACGGCCAGGCGATCGCCTCACTGGCGAAGAAAGTGAAGGGCGCGGAAGAGATCAAGGCCCTGCGCAATGCGGTCGCCTTGTGCGAGGAGGGGATGCGGCGCATGCATCTCGCACTCCGGCCGGGCATCACCGAACAGGCGCTGTGGTCGCACCTGCACCAGGCCAATATCGAGCTGGGCGGGGAATGGATCGAGACCCGGCTACTCACCTCCGGCCCGCGCACCTTTCCCTGGTACCAGGAATGCGGCGCCCGCGCGATCCAAGCGGGCGATATGGTCAGTTTTGATACCGATCTCATCGGCGCCCATGGCTATGGCGCCGACATCTCCCGCTCCTGGATCGCCGGTGACCAGCCCGGCAGTGATGTGCAGCGCCGGCTCTACGCCATGGCGCATCAAGTGCTGGTTCATAACTTGATACTCTTCAAGCCCGGCGCTGCGTTCCGCGAGATCGCCGAGCAGGCCTGCCGGCTGCCGGAGCCTTTCGCCGCCCACAGTCTGCCGGCGCTGGCGCATGGTATCGGGCTCGTCAATGAATACCCGCTCATTCTCTCGCTGCCGCATTGGGAGGCGGCCGGCTATGATGATGTGCTGGAGCCAGGCATGGTGCTCTGCGTCGAAAGCTATGCCGCCGACGGCATCTCAGGCGAAGGCGTCAAGCTGGAACAGCAGATTCTCATCACCGAGGCTGGATCGGAGCTGCTGTCGCTCTATCCCCTGGAGGAGCATCTGCTCTGAGAGACGCTATTCCGCCGGCTTGCGTGCGGTCTTGCCGACAGCGACTTTGCGTTTCGCTGTGGCGGTCTTGACTGCGGCGATGCGCGGTCGCGCTGGCTTCGCCGCAGGCTGACTATTGGCTGGCATGGGGCTTTTCGCGCCTTCTTTCGCCCAGCGGCCGAGCAGCTTGATCACCTGACCGACGAGGCCGCTAGCCGCCTCGTCGCTGCGGATCATGGCGCTCCATTTCAGACTGAGGCCATCGGTGCCGAGATGCGCCCAGGTGAGGTCACCGGTTGCCAGATGCGGTGCCACCACATCGCGCGTCAGAATGGTAAGGCCAAGGCCGGCGCGCACCAGCTCGATGACCGCCTCGATGATCGTCACCTCGGTGCGGCGCACGGGAACAAGGCCGAACGGCGTGAAAAACCGGTCATGTTCCCAGCCGGCGATATGCTCCAGCGTGTAGGTGAAGAATTCGTAGGGTGTGAAATCCCGTGGCATCAGCCGCTCGCGGCCGGCCAGCGGATGGGACTTCGCCATGACGGCGATGAGATCGTCCGCGAAGAGCGGCACGATCTTCGCCGAGCGGGTGGAAAAAGCATCATGGACCAGACCGATATCGATACGGCCCTGATAGAGGGCTGTGTAAATCTCGTCCTCGCGCAGGGTGGTGACGGCGATCTCGATATCCGGCCGCTGACTCTTGATCGCCGCCATGAAGCTGGAGAGGCGGCGGAAGGGGCCGTGGGCGGCGATGCCGAAAATGACAGCGCCTTTCTTGCCATGGGCGATTTCCACCGCTTCGGCCTCAGCGGCCTCGACCAGTTTCAGGATCTCGCGGGCGCGTCGCTCGAGACGCATGCCGGCCGGGGCGAGGCGCAGATTGCCGGCGACCCGGGTGACGAGATCGAGCCCGAGCCGGCTTTCCGCTTCGCGCAGCCGGTGGCTGGCGGCGGAAGGCGTCACGCAGAGCAATTGTGCCGCCGCGGTCAGGGTCTGCTGGTCCTGCAGGGCACATAGCAGGCGGAGATGGGCGAGGTCGAGTTTCGGCGGCATGGGCGTTCCGGAAATAGGCATTTCGGCCGTGAGGGGCGCAGTTTAGCGGGGTTTCCGGGGACCGTCGCGGCTTTCGTCGGCGGCCGGGAATATTGCCGGCGCGATGCGGATCACACTTGGTGCGTGGTGAGGACGACGAATTGTGAGGAGAATCACGCTTTTCCGGATTGGCGGCTGCGGATGTCTTGCGTCAAAAGGTCGTCAGCCTGATATATCCGGCATGAGCCGCCTGACGTGCCTATGGTGACGACGATGATGATGAAGCAATGGATGAAGCAGATGGCCGCCGCCGGCCTGCTCGTGATGGCGACGGCAATGATGCCGGCACGGGCCGACACGCCGACCATTCCCGCGGGCGCGCCCCTGACGGCCGAAGAGATCGTCCAACTGCTGGATGGCCGCAGCTTCCAGTTCCACAGCTACAACCGACCACTGACCGGGACGACGCATTGGGACATGAAGGCGCATAGCGTCTCCGGCGACTATGATTACGCCGGCATTTTTACCGGTAATTTTCAGGCCGGCTGGACCATCTATAATGACCAGTCCTGCACCACCGACACGCATCAGGGGACGGTCTGCCTGAAGGTCTACCGTTACGGCAATGGCTTCATGGAAGTCACCCCCAAAGGTAAGGTTTATGCGGTCTCCGTGCCGCAATAGCATCCGCCGTCAAGCTACTGGCGCCCAACGGCATTTTCACCTTCAGCTTTCCTGGCAGTTGACATCATCCTGCCATGTTTTCGGGTCACATGATTGCGCATCATGAATGGCTGGCTTGCAGGCTCGCTCCTGGTGCGGGGCGTTTGCTTCGGCTAAGCTGACCTGAGCTGAAGGATTTTCCCGTGACTGCTTGCGATTTCTCGCCCTGGCAATCTGCGCCAGGGGTGGCACAACGCCCGATTTTCGCCATTGGCGATGTCCATGGCCGCCTCGATCTGTTGACGGCGATGCACGAAAATATCCGTGCCATCATCGCGGCCGATGAGCTTGTTCATCCCCTGGTCGTTCATCTCGGCGATTATATCGATCGGGGACCGCGGCCGCTTGCCTGCCTGAGAAAAGTGCTGGCCGGGGTCGACGGGATCGAGACCATGACGCTGGCCGGCAATCATGAGCAGTTCATGCATCGCTGCCTCGCCGCTGCGGAGGCTTTGCTGGCGACGCGTGGCGCAAGCGGGCGGCGGCATTTCTGGCAGCGCAGCGAGGAAAGCAAGCTCACCGACGTGATCGCCGCCTGGTTCGATTATAATTGCGGCACGGCGGTGGCCCGCGAGCTGGGCTTCACCGATCCCATGCAAGCCTTCGATGATCCCTGGGACTTTCACCAGCGTCTGATCGCGGCGATGGGGCCGCAGATGCTGGAGCGGTTTCGTTTCATGCCCAACCATTTCCGCCTGGGGGATTACTTCTTCATCCATGGCGGCCTGCATCCGGAAATTGGTCTTGCCGAGCAGCTGGCACCGCATTGGGGCCATTTCCGCTATGATGCGCCCGAGACCGACCCGCTCTGGGTGCGCGGCCCCTTCCTCACCCATCCCGGCAGTTTCGAGTTCGAGAGCGACGACGATTACGCCGATTACACCGGGCCGTTCATCGTGGTGCATGGCCATACCATCAGTGCTGAGCCCGAAGCGCGGCACAACCGTATTGGTATCGATACCGGCGCCTTCATGACCGGCCGCCTCAGCTGTGTCGAATTGCGCGGCGAGCGGCTTCGTTTCGTTACCGCCAATGGCCCCTCGGTGCCGTGGGGCGAGTATTAAGCGTCGCTGAAAGGGGGCGCGTTTCAGGCGGCCCACAAATCCAGCAACAGCCCAAGACCCAGCACCGCCGTCACGATCCCGGCCAGCCGGTCTGACCAAGCAGGCAACAGCCAGCGCCGCTGCAGATGTGTCGCCAGCGCGGCAAAGCCAAGACCGATCCCGTGCAGCAGCGCGGTTGCCAGCACGAAACCCAGGCAATAGAGCGCGGGCTGGGCTGCCTCCGGCGCCTCGGCACCATGGGCGATGCCATGGCAGACGGCAAAGCCGGCGACCAAGATCATGCTGGCGGGGAGGGGTAACCGGCTGCGCAAGGTAATCAGCAAACCAAGCAGCATGATCGAGCCACCGATGCCGATCTCCACACCCGGCAAGATGATGCCCACGAGCCCGACTGTGCCGCCAGCGATCATCGCGGCGACAAAGGCCAGTGGGACCAGCCAGCGCGCACGGCCGCCGATCTGTCCGGCCCAGAAGCCGACCCCCACCATCGCCAGCTCGTGATCAAGCCCGGTCAGCGGGTGCAGGAAACCTTGCGGAAAGCCGGCTCCCCAGGCGCCCAACATGTGGGCCTCCGCCGGGGTGGCCATGAGAAGGCCAAAGGCGGTGAGCGGCAAGGCCGTGGCGAGGGTGGAAAGCGAGCTGAGGCGATGGCTGCGGCAAAGTACTGGCATCTGGGTCCCCTGACGTTTGCCGGCCGGTCGACAGGAGCAAAACTCCTGTTCCAGCCGTTATGTCTTGTTTCCCACACGCTCTTCCGGTCTGGCGCCGGTTCGAGGGCCAAAGGAATGATGCTGGCAGCGGCGGTTTGCTGTCAACCGGCTTCGCGCCGGACCGGCTTGACGACAACTGCCGCGCAATCAAAGATCAGCGCCTCAGTCTGGGTCGGTCCACTCAGCAGTGAAAAAGGCCAGGGGAGTACGCGTCAAATGGCACAGCAGATTCTGTTCGCGACCAATCGTCAGCGTATCGCCGACCGACCCGGTGGCCGACCGGATTTTGGCGACAGCATGTTGCCGCAATCGAAAAACGGCCTTGTCTGCGCGGCGGGCATCGTCGAGAACGTCAATATCCAGGATGCCGATAGCGGCAAGCTGACGGAGATCTCGGCCCTCAATCCGGGCGCCTTTTCCGACGCAGATCTCGCACCCTTGCTGAACTCGACCAAAGATATCTTGATTTTCATTCATGGCACTTCCAACAACTTCGACAATGCCATTGTCCGCGCGGCCTATAATCAGGCTTGGATGAAGGCCGCCAATCTCGCCAATGGAAAATCCGATCTTGATCTGATTGCTTTCACCTGGCCGGCGCGGTCCTTCAACATCGCGAATGTCATTGGCGATCTCGTCGACTATCGCCATGACCAGTCACAGGCGCAGAATTCCGGCTATCACCTGTGTCTCTTCCTCGATCTGTTGCAGAATCTGAAGACGCGGATCGGCCGGCGTCGGCTTAACCTGCTGTGCCACAGCATGGGAAATTATGCGTTGGGCTGGGCCGCCGATTGGTGGTTCGTGCACAATCCGATGCCGCTGGTGCCGTTATTCGATGAGATTATCCTGGCGGCCGCGGATGAAACAGCGACGTCTTTCGCGACGCCGCATAATGGCCGGCTGAGCAATTTGTGGCGCCTGGGACGTGAGATCACGCTCTATTACAACAACAACGATGTCGCCATGGATCTCAGCCATATCGTCAACCAGGATTACCGGCTGGGCTATGACGGTCCGCCCGACAAGGCGAATACCGGCTTCTTCTCGACCAATGTCTATGACTTCATCAATTGCTCGGCGATCAACGACTATATCGACCAGTCCGCCGCGGATCGCAGCCACCAATATTATCGGAGCTCGCCGCGGGTGAGAGCTGATATCGCCGCCGTTGTCGCGGGCTTGCAGCCGCAACGGAGTTACGACCCGGCGCGCAATGTTTTTCAACTGACCTGATTCAGGCGCCCGACGCGCCTGTCGTTGCCGGCCACGGCCTATTTCGGGTGCCTGTCAGCTCGTTGCCAGGATGGTGTGGTTACTTGTCTATAAGTTGCCATTCGAGTCGATCGGCTTATCGGTGCAAAACGGCAGTGACATCTCATGACGGCAAGCGTGCCGGCCGAACTAATCCTGGGGCGAAATCTTGTGTGAGCTGGAACCGCTTTGGCCGGGCATCGCCGTCGCGCTCAGCGGCCTTGCTTTGCTGGCGACCATGCTGCTGATCCAGCGGCTGCTCACGCTGGAGATCCGTGAAGAGGTGCATCGGGATATCGACGACACCGATATCCTACACAATGCGGCCGGCTTGCCGCCGGAGCAACAGCTCTTCAGCAGTTTCAAATCGGTGCGTGGCCTGTATTTTCGGCTCTTTCTGCTGTTGCTGCCGAGCCTGTTGTTACTCTTTGCCAGTTCCTATTTGCTGTACAAGGTCATCATCGACGATTGCGACTGGCTCCAGCGCAGCGCGCTGGCTGAGATTCACGCACCGGTTTAATGCTCCCCATCCATTTGCGAAATCCTGCTGAACGCGGGTGGCGGAACAACTTCGTGAAGCGAGTTGGTTCGGCTGGCAAATCTTCATCATCTGTCTACCATGTCGCCGCGGTTCAACTGCCGCCTGCCAGTCTACGCGACCATGTGGCCACGCGGCCGGGCAGCGAATGCGGAGGCGATCATGAAACTTGAAGGTTCCTGTTCTTGCGGCGCGGTCAAATTCACCGTTGCTGCCTACGCGCCGGCGCCATTCCTGCGCTGCTACTGCTCGATCTGTCGCAAGACGGCGGGCGGGGGCGGTTATGCGATCAATCTCGGCGCCAAAGCAGATACCCTGAAGGTCATCGGCGAAAAGAACATCACGGTCTTTCATGCGAAGATCGATGGTGAAGAAAGCGAGGGCGAGCGCCGCTTCTGCAAAAAGTGCGGCTCGGCGCTCTGGGTCCAGGACCCGCGCTGGCCCGATCTCATCCATCCTTTCGCCAGTTGTATCGACAGCGAGCTGCCGGTGCCGCCCCAGCATGTGCATATGATGTTGGGTTCAAAGGCGAATTGGGTCGAGGTACAGAAGAAAAAGGGCGATCAGTCGTTCGACGAGTACCCCAAGCAATCACTGGAGGACTGGCATAAGGCGCATCACCTTTTGTCGAAGGTCTGACCGAAGGCGGGGAAGAGCCGCCAGGCGACCAATGCCGCCAGCATCGTGGCAAGCCAGGCACCTGGCCAGGAGATCAGCGGCAACAATTGCGGAATGCCAAGAGGCGCCAAAAAGAAAGCGGCGAAGGCGCAGGTATTTCCGAGGCCAAGCGCGGTGCCCACCCGGGCCATCCCGGCGATGCTGGCGAGCTCGGTGAAGGCAACACCATGCCAAGCCGAGGCGGCGATGCCGCCTGCGATGAGCAGCGCGACCAAGATCGGCAAGCTGATCACGGCAGTCATGTGACCTGCAGACAACCACCAGCTTGTCAGTGCCAGTGTTAAAAACAGCGTCGCCGTGACGATTGCACAAACACGCAGATAGGACCGGCGGTTGCGATGTCGGTCGGTATAGCGGCCGCTCCAGATCCGCATCACCATGGCACCCACCTGCACGGCAATCAGTGTCGTGCTGGTAAGGGCGATGCCGGCACCAGCCGAATCGTGGAGGAAGATGGTTGTGAAACTGAGCACGGCGATCTGCGGCAGGCAAAGGAGGCCGATGCCGAGCGCAATCCGCCAGATCACGATGTCTCGAAGTGGATTCATCGCCGGAGTGGTAGGCGAAGATCGAGCCGGCACCGTGGTACTTGCCGCGGCGGGCTGCGGCGGCTCATGCAGCCAAAGCCAGGTAAAGATCGTGGTGACAGCGGCGGCGATCGCCAAAGCGAGATAGACACCGGCAAAACCGACATGGGTCGCGAGTGCCGGGAGAAAGATGGCGCCGAGGCCACCACCCAGCGGCACGGCTGTCTGGCGGATGCTCATGGCAAGGCCGCGCTCACCTTCGGCAAACCAGGCCATGACCGCGCGGCCGCTGGAGCCGTTGACGCTGCCGCCAAGGAGGCCGGCGAACAACAGGGATGCTGCCAGCACTGGCAGGCCGGGGATGGTTGCTGCTGGCGCGGCGAAGATCGCCATCAACAGAAAGGCGGCGGCGATGAGGCCGAGACCACTCAAGAGCACACGCCGATCACCCCAGCGATCCGTGAGCAGGCCCCAGGGCAATTCGCTGGCGGCCACGCCAAGTCCCAGCATGCTGAGGGCAAGGCCGAGCCCGCTGGTGCTGAGTCCATAATCGGCCCGCATCAAGACGCCGGTGGAGGGAATGCCGGCGAGAATGGCGGAAAAACAGGCATTCGCGGCGACGCCGAGACCCAGCACCCGCCAGCGATGACCTGGTTGGTTGATGAGGCGGCCGGACGTCTGAGGGCGGGCGGGTGAACTGATGCTGGTGATAGCCATGCGTGGCTCCCTGCGGATTGCCGGACGAGATGAACCGGCTTGACCCAGCAAACATGGCGGTGAATGATAATCCGGAAAATCAGGAAATTTTTAACGGTTAGTTCGAAAAATCGGGATAATTATGGGCCGGACAAATTTCGATCTCGATGTGCTGCGAAGTTTCGTGACCGGGATCGATCTCGGAAGTTACGCGAAAGCCTCGGGACGGCTGGGACGCTCAACCTCGGCCATCAGCGCTCAGTTGAAGAAGCTGGAGGAGCAGGCGGGCACGCCGATCTTTCGCAGGGCCGGACGTGGCCTGACGCTGAGCGATGCCGGAGAGACCATGCTGGCTTATGCGCGGCGCTTGCTGGAGCTGAATGATGAAGCCGCGGCGGCGTTGCGGTCGGTGGAACTGGAGGGCTGGGTCAGACTCGGCTTGCAGGAGGATTTCGGCGAGGTATTGCTGCCGGACGTGTTGGGCCGCTTCGCCCGCGCACATCCCAAGTTGAAGATCGAGGCGCGGGTCGGCCGTAATGCTGATCTTCTGCAGCGGATCCATGCCGGTTCACTCGATCTCGCCCTTGCCTGGGATGATGGTGCCGGCGGGGCCTATGTCGATCGCGTCGCCGATCTCGCCATGCGTTGGATCGGGCCACGTGATCTGAGCCAGCTTGTCGCGCGCGACGCCCGCGAGCCTTTGCCGCTAGTTGCCTTCGACGCACCTTGCCTCTTTCGCCTGGCAGCGACAGCCGCGCTGGACCGGGCAGGGCAGCCCTGGCGTCTCAGCTTCACCAGCGCTAACCTCGCAGGCCTTTGGGCGGCAACAGCAGCGGGTCTCGGCCTGACCGTGCGAACGGAGCTGGGCGTGCCGGAGAAACTGTGTGTCTGGCCACCTATATCTGCCTCCACCAGGCGAAATGCTGCGTCCTTGCTGCCGGATTTACCCCGCATCGGTCTCGCCCTGCACCGGGCGGAGGAGAAGCCATCCGGACCTGCCGCGCGCCTGTCGGAGATCATCCTGACAGGTGTTCAGGAAGCAGTTGCCGCGACCGGTATATCGGGTGTCGAGGCAAAATCAACTACCTCCAGGACGCGTCGCCGGGCCTGACCTGTAATCCGCCGGATCAGTCGCCGAGGCCGGAGGAATAGGCGCCCACACCTTCACCGAGAAAGGCGTTGTTCTGCTCGCGCTGTTTCGCTGCCGCATCGTCATAGAGGAAGGGCAGGAAGGCGAAGCGGCGGCCGCGGGTTACCTTGGTTACCGCATGCAGCAGCGAACAGGAGAAGATGACGGCCCCACCGACCGGCGGCTTGAAGCTGCGCGGCCCGTATTCCGGAAAGCAGACTTCGCCGCCGTCGAAATCGTCATTGAGATTGACCGAGACGGCGAAGCGGCGATGCGCGGTGCCGGCGGTAGTGTTGTCACGATGGGCACGGAAATGTGCCTCGTCTTCGGCCGCGTAGCAGGCGACGATATAACGCTCCATGCGCGTCACGGTAAACTGGTGGATCTTGGCGATTTCCGGATTAATGCGCCGCTTGAAGCGACGCTGTGCTTCCAGAATGATCTCGCGATCCTCGATATTGACGTCCTTGCGCCGCTTATGGCCGTAGTCGTGGATGGCGACGGTCTTACCATCAACCTCACGCATGAAGCCGGATTCCTCGCCGCCCGTGGTTTCATAGAGATTGACCAGGCGACGGCAGAACTCAGGCTCGAAAACATTCGGCAACAGAATAATCGGCGCCTGCAGCTCCATACCGGCAAAACGCGCGGGCGGTGGCAGGCTTTCGAGAAAATCGATCACCTGGACGAGATCACTCTGGTCGTCGGCGAAAGGAATGACCGTGAGGATGCGCAAGGTTGGATCGATCACCACCCATTGGCGCTTCAGCGGAAAGCCGCCTTTGCCGGGTTCGGCTTCACGCGGCAAGGCTCCATAGAGCCGGCTCGCCGTGCCATCGAAGTCCCAGAAGAAGCGGTAGCCGGGATAGATATCTGACACGCGGCGTTGCTGCTCATCGGCGGGGTCAAGACTGACGCCGAAAAAGCTGACCTTGTCGTCGTTGAAGATCTGCCGCCGGGCATAGACCGCCGCCAGAGCGGCCTGGCTGTGGGTTTCTGCTGCCGAGCCGAAGAAGCACAACACGGTATAGCGCCCGGCTGCCGTGTCGAAGACGTAACGGGGATTGCCATAAGCCCGCTGCTGAAACCAGGGGGCGGGGTCACCGGTACCGAGAATCGCATAATGAAACATGATCGGGTCAGTCAGCGTTTTGTCAGTCCTCATTTTCTATACACGCGGCGGTACCTGGACGGCCAGTTCTTTTGGCCGCCCCGGCGCTTTTGCCACGCCATCCAGTGGTTAGCCGGATATGCCGGTTTAAAGCCGGCCGAGGGCCTTATCGAGTGCCGCGATGGCGATATCGGCATGTTCTCGCTGAAAGACGATCGGCGGTCGGATTTTCAGGATATTGCCAAGCACCCCCTCGCTGCCGACCAGAACCCCTTCGTCGCGCATGAGATTGAGCAGACGCACCGTCTGATGGCGGGCCGGCAGGCGGGTCACACGGTCGAGCACCAGTTCGACACCGATCGCGAGGCCGGTGCCGCGCACCGCACCAATCAGCTCGTGTTTCTCCATCAGCTCCGCGAGCCCCTGCTTGAAATAGCCGCCCGTCGTGGCAGCGTTCTCGATCAGGTGCTCATGCTCGATGACGTCCAGCACGGCGAGGCCCGCGGCGCTGGACACGTTGTTGCCGCCGAAGGTCGAGAAAAAGCTCGCGTGTTTGAGGAAGCGCTCCATGATATCCGGCCGGGTGATGACGACACCGAGCGGATGACCGTTACCGGCCGGTTTGCCGATGGTCACGATATCCGGTGTCACGCCATGATGCCGGTGGCCCCACATGACGCCGCCCATGCGGCCAAAGCCCGACTGCACCTCATCGGCGATGCAAAGACCGCCTGCTGCACGCACCTTGGCGAAGACCTGTTCCAGATAGCCCGGCAGGACGTCGAGAACGCCGTTGGTCATGAAGGCGGAATCGACCATGAAAGCGGCTGGCTTAAGCCCGCCGCGAGCGAGTGAGGCGATGGCCCGGTCGGTACTGGCGGCATAGAGGCTGGCGAGATCGCCTGATCCGGCACGATACGGTCCGCGATAAGGATCAGGCGCAATCAGCGTGCGGATATGGGGGGCGACAGCGCCGATCGTGCTGTTTGCCGGCGAGAAGGCGTCGATCGCTTCGGTGATGCCGTGATAGGCATATTCCATGGTGAGGCCACCGGCTTCACCGCTCCAGGCCCGCGCCATGCGCCAGGCAATGTCATTCGCTTCGCTGCCGGAATTGACGAAGGCACAAACGGAGAGCTGGTTGCCGGTCGGTTTGCCATCGGCGCCAAGACCGCCAAGGGAACGCGCCAGGCGTTCGCTGTATTCCACCACCTGCTCGCCAAGATAACGCGTATTGGTGTTGAGCTGGCGGATCTGACCGGTGATCGCTTCCACGACATAAGGATGGCAGTGTCCAACATGCGGCACGTTGTTGTAGCAGTCGAGATAGCGTCGGCCGGCCGGATCGCTCAGCCACGCACCGTCACCTTTGACCAGATGCAGCGGCGGGTCATAGAAGAGCGCCAGGCTGGAGCCCAGCACCTGGCGGCGGCGGCGCAGGATGGTGGCCGCGGTCGGCGCGATCGGTTGCGCGCTTGATTGTGTGCGGGCGGCGTCATCCACCGCCAGGCCGCAGACCTGTCGCAGCATCCGGGTTGTCGCCACGCGGCCGATCCGCTGTAAAGCATGGCAGGCGGTGAGGCAGGTCTCGGTATAAATCTGCATATAGTTTGGCGCGTCCGGTGTTTCCTGTTGGCGCCAGGCATTGATCAGCGGCGCCAGCAACAGCCGGGCGCTGGCGAGGTCATAGACCAGCGCGATCTCTTCTTCTGTCAGCGGCATGAAGGCGTGATAGCCCGCGACGCTGTTGCAGAGCGCCGCCAGCACATCCGTCTGGCCACTGAGGAAATCGGCAGCATGGTCGCTGATGTCCAACACCAATGGTGCGTGGATCATGTCGCCGAAATCGATAATGCCGGTGATCTCATACGGCGCGGCCGGATTGGCCAACATATTATGCTCGTTGACATCGCCATGGATCAGCTGGTGGCGCAATGCGCCGAGGCGTGGCAGCACCTGGTCGCGCAGATGCTCAAGCACCTGTGTTGCCATTGCACGATCCTCTGCCCGCTCAAGGCGGGTCACCTCCGCCAGAAAATTCGGTGCGTGACGGATATCCCAGAGAAGGTTGCGGCCATGGGCTGCCGGATGGTCATAGTCCTGCAGGGCATGGCCCAGTCGTGCCAGCATCTGGCCCATCCGCGCCGGCAGATCGGGCGTCCGCTGCACATTCTCGATAATATCGCCCGGCAGGTAGGAGAGCAGATAAAGCTGGTGACCGGCGCCGCTTTCATGGCGAATGCCGATCATCTGTGTGCCATCGAGCGCCGGCAACAGATGCGGTATCGGCAGGCCCGGATCGCGCCGGGCGATATGGGCAAAGGCGCCGATCTGGCAGGCAATGATGCCGGGGTCTTCCACCGCATTGGCAATCTTCACCGTCCAGTCGCGCGCGTACTGATCGGTGAGGCGGAAATTCTGGTCGCGTTCGCTGTAAAGCGGTGTCAGCCGGCCGCGCAATCCATAATGCTGTGCCAGCAGCGCATCCACCTGCGGCAGGGTGAACTGAGGTGCCTCCGCGCGTAGGAATTTCATACGACGACCGACTGCTGCATTGTGACGTCCCTCCAGGTTCCCTGTTACGTGATGGCGCACAGGATGACCGCGGGATGTGTCATGGGCCGTCGAAATCGTACAGGTATGCTTTCCCGCAATGTAGCAAGAGCTGGCCATGCACTGTCAATCCTGGCCGAAATCCGTCTTGTGCCGGGTTTTGCCATGGCAACCGCTCGTCACAAGAGCAGGCAATCGCAATTGGGATTGTTGCGTTGTGATGTGTCGGGTGGTGGAAGCCTGGTTAAGGACTGGCTGCGCCGCGAAGGCCGACCAGAAGGGGAGGTCGGGGGATGCAGATGCCGGTTACCCGCAGAGCGGCCACCTGCGCACACGCATCCCCGCAATCACCCGGCCGCCATGGGGACGTTCTCAGCGGCCTGGTGCCACTCATAGCTTGGAATGTGGTGGCCGTCTTATCACTGCGCGCAAGCTTGTCTCTCAATGCGCGCAAAGATGCATTTGATTGCGCTAACGTATCATGGGCTCACATCCTTATGCAGAGCTTGCCAGAGACATATGCTCGCCTGCGCAGGCGGCATCCTGCTTGGCAAGCACATCAGCCGCTGCGAATCAGCTGTTTTCTAGTGCAGCTTCGCCTGGTTTGCGGCGGATGGCGGTGTCGTGTTTTCGCCCGCGGTATGTGAGGCCCCGTCCCATTGCAGCCGCGTGCCGGGGAAGATCAGAGTGATGCGGGTGCCGATACCGGGCGTGCTGGCCACCTCGATATGACCCTGATGCAGATCCAGCAGCTTCTTGGCGATGGCGAGGCCAAGACCGATACCACCTTTGCGCCGGGTCCAGGCAGATCCAGCCTGGGTGAACGGCACTGTCAGCAGCGGCACAAGATTGGCGTCGATACCGACGCCGCTGTCGATGACCTCGATCGCCAAGTCTCCATTATGCCGGATCGAGGGCTCCAGCCGCACGCTGCCGCCTTGGGCCGTGAACTTGATGCCATTGGCCAGCACATTGAGGATAATTTGGCGGAAAGAGCGCGCCTCGGCCCTAATCTTGAGATCAGGATCGAGTTTCCCGCTCTCTGCTCCGGCGGAGGTTGTTGCCGCTGCGGGGAAATGAAGGACGATTTCTTTGCTCCTGGCGCGAGAGATGACCAGGCGTTCGATCTCGGAAATAGCGTCGGCGACGGGAAATACGGTTTCCTGCAGGGTCGGGTCGCTGCTTTCCAGCCTCGACATGTCGAGAATGGCGTTGATGATTTCCAGCAGATTGCGGCCACTTTCATTCACGGCATCGACATAGTCACTGATCTGCTGATGATCCTGTACGATGGTGTTCATGTGCAAAAGATCCGAATAGCCGATCACGGCATTGAGCGGCGTACGCAGCTCGTGGCTCATATTGGTGAGGAACTCGCTTTTTGCCCGGTCCGATGCCTCGGCCTCGGCTTTGGCCGCCAAAAGCTGCGCCTCATGCTGTTTTTCTTGGGTGATATCCTGGACAACGCCAGCAATGAGGAAATCGCCATTGCCGGCATCCCGCATCCGTTCGACCCAGGCGCGGACATGAACCACGCGACCGTCGGGGCGCAACATGCGGTATTCGACCTGATAGTCGTCAAACTTATGGGCGGTGAAATCATCATAGATGCCGATCATTGCGGCGTGGTCTTCGGGATGGATCACCTGATCGGCGAAAAGCGTGTTGTCATCCGAGAGATCGTTGCGGCCAGCCAGCTCAAAGAACTCGTCATCGATATGATAATGCTTGGTTTCGCCGGTGACCGGATCGACGCGCCTTGACCAGTAATACATATGGGCCAAGCGCTTCACATTCTGCAGATGCGCGGAAGCGAGGCGCAAATCCTCGAGCTGTCGCTTGCTTGTTGAGATATCCATGTCGAAGCCACCCAGCGAGACGATCTTGCCGCTGTTGTCCCGCACGGGAAATTTGACCGCCAGTAGCCAGTCATAGGTATTGGGCGCCTGGCCGCGATATTCGACGGTCATCGGTTCGCCAGTTTCCAGTACCTGGCGATTGGTTGCCCGGATGGTCGCGGCCTCATCCGGTTGCGACCAACTGGTATCAGGCTTGCCGATTATCTCGTCCCGCGGACGGCCCCAAAGCTTGGCGGCGGCATCGCTGACGACCAGCATATGGCCTTCGATGTCCTTGATGTAAACGCCGACCGGTGCATGGCGAAAGATTGCCTCCAGTTGTCCACGAAAGGCATTGGCTTCCCGCGCCTGGGCGGCATGTTGTGAGGTGAGTTCCATGAGATTGCGCCGCAGGCGATGCAATGCCTCCACCACGGCGCCAACCTCGTCCTGCCGAGTCCTGCCGGCGCCTGCGTCTCGCTGTGACCCTGTATCCTCAATAAGCAACGCCGCGCCCAGTGGCTGGGCAATACGCCGGATGACCGTCCAGACAAAGAAAACGAGGCCGAGGACGGCCAGCAGGACAGCGCCGAGAACGGCGGCGAAACCCCAGGTCAACGCATGATGCGCGCGCTGAAAATCGGCTTCCGCGCTTAACTGCTGTTGATCGGAAAGGCTGGAGAACAGGCTGGACAGGCGATCAATATGGGGTTCGATCTCGCCATTGACCCGCTGGAAGTCGCTTGGACCGTCGTCATCCGTGTTGTCCGGTACCTGACGACCACCATTCAACGTTATGTTGCGGAGCGAGATGCGGAGCGCGTCGATATGCATGTCGATGTCGCGCATGGTCGCTTCGATTTCCTGGCTGAGCTGGAGCTCTGTGCGGTTCACCTGCGTGGTGCGGCCGCTATGCCACTGTTCGAAGGCGCGGTCGCGTGCTGCCGTCATGGTGGCAACCGTTTCAGCCAGGCTGGCTTGGCCCGCGGTGAAGCGACGGCCGACATTGTGAATTGTGTCTTCGTAGAGATCTGAGATGACGGTCAGCCGGCGCAAGGTGATAACGCGTTCATGATAGATGCGGGTCGCACCACGGTCGGCTTCATAGAGTGCCCAGCCGCCGATCAAGGCGAGGGTCAGAACGGCCAGCGTCAACAGGCTGAGCAGCAGGGTAAGGCGCCGTTTGATCGACATGCTTGTCGCTGTGACCTCGTGATCGGTCCGCCTGGGCGACCGGACCGTCGTCAGTCCCACAGCTGACGGCCATCATCCCAGGCCCGTCAGCTTGCGGGGGGCATTCGGATGATTCAAGCGGAAATAACTGCCGGTCACTTACCTTGCGGCCATGGCACATCCGCGTTTTCGTGATGGATGCTGCGACGGCCGCGATGCCTGACAGGCAATAGCCGACGGTCAGATTGATTTGTTGTCGATCTGCTGCTGAATTTCTTTGAGATTTGCGCGGGCCGGCAGATTCATGGGGTCAATCTTCAGGATCCGCTGGAAGGCATCGCGTGCCGCTTCATCGCGATCAAGGCTGAGATTGACGAGGCCAAGCCCGGCGAGGGCGCCGAAATGACGAGGCTCCAAGGCTAACGTATGATCAATATCATCAAGTGAGGCCTGCATGTCGCCCAGCAGGTAATGCAATGTCGCGCGCTTGTTCCAGCCCTCGGCGAATTGAGGTGCCTGCTTGACCACTTGATCGAAGTCCGCCATGGCGGTGGGGTAATCCGCGACCGACATGGCGGCGGAACCTTCACTCAGCAGGCGATCAAGCTCCTTGTTGCCGGTCTCCGCCCAGATCGCCCAGATGACGCTCTCGATGACATGCGCCTCCATCGGTGTCTTCGCCCCCAGTAACTGCTGGAAGAGGCCCGGCAGGCGGTGGTCTCCCTGATCGGCGCATACGGGGGGTGTCAGAAACAGGCTGACGTTCAACACCGCGATTGCGCAACGGGCGCGCCGCAGGAACGAGGCGAAGGATAGTCGCGACGTGGCAGAGGACGACCTCATTCTCACAATGTATCACATTACCGGTTAGCCCGGTATCGGCCTGGACACACGATATTGCGAGGGCTGGGCTGTATCTGGCAAATTTGCTGGGTGTGTCAGCAAAACTCACGGGCACGGTGATTTTTGTTGCACCACGGGCGGGCGCGGCATGAATTTTGCGCTGAATCCGCCTTGCTAAAGCAGCGACCATGCCGGAAGCTGGTAAGGCCTTTCATCATTTCCACCGGGACGGCGGTAGGAGGCGGAAACGGCGCGTAAGCGTGATCGTACAGGGGACGAGGGAAACAGGCCTCCGCAACCGGTATCACCCGACGGGGGCGCATCCTCGCAGCGTGGTGCGGGCGGGAAAAGTGCATCCTCGGACAAGGGCGACCTCGCGGCCGCTTTGCCAGGCGTGGCCGGACCCGCGGTAACACCGTCATCGACGGCACCGGAAGGACGCCTCGCCAATGTCGTGCCGATTGGTGAAAGTCCGCTGAACAGCCTCGCCGGACCGGCTTTTGATGCGATGCCTGCGGAAGCCGCGGTGGTGGATCCGGCCGGCATCATTCGTCATGTGAACCGCGCTTGGCGCGATTTTGCCCATGCCAATAGGGGCGCCGCGGACCTTTATCTTGGGCATAACTACTTCACCATGCTGAGCCATGTCGGCCCGCCATTGGATCAGCTGGCCGCGACCATTGCCCAGGGCCTGCGGGCGGTCCTGACCGGGCGCGCGGAAGAATTCATCAGCCCCGATCATCGCTGCCATCGTCCGGGCTTTCCCGGCGCCACCACGACCGATATCGGATATGACGAGGATCAGGCATCAGCCGCTGAGCGGCGCTGGTTCCGATTGGTGATGCGCCCGCTGATGCATCGCACTGCCGAGAACAAAGTCGTGCGCTGGGCATTGCTGGTTTACGAGAATGTTACGGCGACATATCTGCCGCGGCACTTGCACCAGCCTGATGTAAACTATGAGGGCGGCGAGCGCGTTTTCAGGCCGCATGACTTCCAGCCAAGTGAGCCGCCGACAGCCGGCGATCGTGCCCGACCCGAGAGCTGGTCCATCAACAATGCAGTTTTCCTGCAGGCGGTCTTGGATGACATCGCCGATATGGTGGTGACGACCGATGAAATGGGCAATATTCAGTCCTTCAATCGCGCCGCGGAAGCGGCTTTTGGCTTTTCCGCCTCATCCGTGCTGGGCGGCAACGTGTCGCTGTTGATGGCGGATACTGATGCCAAGCAGCATGACGCCCAGATGGAGCGCTATCGAAATACCGGCGTCCCGCATATTCTCGGCTTGACCCGGCATGTGAAAGCAAGGCGCGGCGATGGCGAGATCTTCTGGATCGAGCTGCGCACGACCGAATGCTGGTTTGATGGTCACCGCTTGTTCGTGTCCACCATGCGGGACATGAGCGAGCGACGGCAGATGGAGGCCGACCTGCGACGGGCCAAGCAACTGGCCGAGGCCTCGAACCGGGCAAAGTCGGACTTTCTCGCCAGGATGAGTCATGAACTGCGCACGCCGCTCAACAGCATCCTCGGCTTTGCCGAGGTGATCAAAGGCCAATTGTTTGGCAATGATCCCGCGCGCTATGCCGATTACGCCCAGCATATCTATGACAGCGGCAGCTGGCTCCTGGGGCTTATCAACGACATCCTCGATCTCTCCAAGATCGAGGCCGGCCGCCTCGAGTTGCAGATCGCCCGCCTCGCGCCTTTGCCGCTGATCAATGCTGCTGTCGATATTGTCTCGGCTCAACTGGCGCGTAAAAACCTCGCGATGACACTTGACCTGCCGCAGGAGCTGCCGGCGATTGATATCGATGCCCGGGCATTCCAGCAGATTCTCATCAACCTGCTCAGCAACGCCATCAAGTTCACCCCCGCTGGCGGTGCGATCCGCATTTCCAGCAAAATCCGGCAGGCTGTCATCGGCGCGGAGAATGATTTTGCGGGCAATGAGCTGCTCCTGATGATCAGCGATACGGGTGTCGGCATTTCGCCCGACAAGATCGAGCGGGTGATGGAGCCCTTCGGCCATAGTGAGAACGGCCTCATCACCGAAGTCGATGCCTATGTCGGTCACCTGGCGAGCGGCGGTAAACCGGGCGAAATGTCGAAACCGGACGGTCTGGCAGCGATCCAGAAAGGCAGTGGGCTTGGCCTCTCTATCTGCAAGCGGCTGATGGAACTGCAGCGCGGACATCTCTCCTTGGCGAGCGACCCCGGCCGCGGCACGACGGTGACCATGCGTTTCCCGCTGCCGGACTAGCCCGTACTCGACGAGCCGGCTTTCCGCGCATTTCCGGAAAAAGACAAAAAAATGGGGACCCGTTTGGGTCCCCTAGGGGGTGGATGGTGCCTGCGGTAATGTCAGCGTCGTAACGGCGCTGCCGAAGGCTAACGGGGTATCGTGCTGCTCAGGCTTTGGCTGTGGCCTTGCGGCGGCGCTGACCAAGGAGGCCAAGTGCCGCCAGGCCGCTCGCGAAGAGTGGCAGGGCAGTGGGCAGCGGCACGGCCGAAACGGCCACGTTGTCCAATGCAGGACCAAAGGGCGAGTCCGCGACGAGGCTCGCGAAATACAAGGTCGCCGAGGTTGAATCCGCGATGAAGGCGTAGCTGAAGTTCAGCCAGCCCATGTTCGCCTTGCTCGTGCCGGTATCGTCAAATGTGTAGGTGAGTGCGCTGTTGAAAATGCTGGCGCCGGTATCGATCCAGCTGCTCATCTGCTTAACGGTGGGCGCCCCGTCCTGGTTGCCCGCCAGTGAAAAGCTGACGACATAGGTCTGGCCGATGGTGGTGGCGAAGCTTTGCGAGATTTCACCCGGCTCGTTGCCGGCGAGATCGAGGCTGCGTTTGCCGCCTGCCGGCTGCCAATAGGTGCCGATGTGGTCAACACTGCCGGTATTGATGGTCCAGCCAGTGAGGCCCTGGCCGAGATAGGAGTAGGTGGTGTAAGAACCGGGATCGCTGCCGTCTTCAAATCCGCCATTGACCAGAAGGTTTGAGGCTGTGGCGGCCGTACCACTGATTGCAAGCATGACAGCCGCAATCGCGATTGCGCGAAGCTTCATCTCGTTCTCCCCGCACGTCCTGTCCAGTCCGTGCTTTTCCCAGCTATGCCGCTTGTTCACCCTCATACCGTGCGTGGACCGCATCTTTGGAGGGGCAACAGGTATTTAAAAAACTACCAATATATTGTACGTGTTTTTCGAAATTATCGTCAATCTAAAGCCTTGGTTAATTCATAAAAATATAATTACAGCACATAAATATGTATTGATTAGTGAATGCCCCAGGCCGGACTCAGGTTGTATAAATGGCAGGTGGCGTCACTAGGTCAGCAGCCTTGCCGAGTTCTCGCGTGAGAAGACCGTTCCAGGCGGCTCGCCTTCTGGTACAAGGGCGTATGACGACACAAACGACGCCCTTCATGCTGTTATGCGACCGCTGTGGCTTATCGCCTGAAGCTGCAGCGACTTATCTCGACACGACAATGGATCTGGTCGCGCACTGGTCACGCGACCACGCCAGTTGCCCGGATCATGTGATCAGCCAGCTGCGGCTTCTCTATCGGCAGATATCGGCGGTCGCCGAAGCGGCGATGCGGGATTTTGGAGAACTCAGCCGGCGCCAGGGGGCCATTGCTGAAGTCGAATTGCAGGTTGCTGCCGATGACGAGGCAGCACGGGCAATGGGACTGCCCTGTGTCGGGGCTCACCGTGCAGCACTTGGCCTGGTGATCGCCCGCGCGCACGGAACGCGCTTTGTGCTGGTCGATTGACGTTTGCCCCGGCAGCAGCGTCAGTCGCTGCCGCCGGAATCCGATCCGCCACCGTTGCCACAGCCGCTATCGCTTCCCCCACTGTCACTGATGAAGCTGTTCGTGCTGGTATCGACGGCACAGCTATGATCGTCGCTGCGCGGATCCGCCGACGCGGTGTTACCACTGTCATCCCAATCATCGCGGCGCTGGCGTGACTTGCCGAACAGGGGCAGCAGCGACCGGCCGGTGGACCAGCGATAGAGCTGCTGCCCGCCATAAATCACGCCCACGATCGCCAGCATCCAAGGGTGAAAGGCGTGGCTGCTCATGCTGGACGGTCCTAGCTGTTGTCATCGCCGCGGCCGCTGAAGAGACCGCCGAGCAGCCCACCGATGACGGCGCCGGCACCGCCGGCCACGGCGCCGCCGATGGCCGCGCCGGCGCCGGTTGAGCCACTGTCGCCGCGGTTACCGGGCAGGTGGCGGCCGATCTCCTCGGCAAGAATCATGATCGGCATGCTCTGCAGCCAGACTTTGCCGGGGCCCCGCAGTTCGGCAAGGAACAGTCCTTCGCCGCCGAACAGGATGTTGCGGAAGCCACGTACCATGCGGATATCAAACTGAATGCCTGGCGTCTGCACGCCGACATGACCGACATGGACCAATAAGGTGTCATCGCCACCAAGCTCTTTTTCGACCACCTCGCCGGAGAGGTCGAGCCAGACGGTGCCGGGGCCGGTCACCTTTTGCAGAATGAAACCCTCGCCACCGAACAGGCCGGCGCCGAGGCGCTGCTGGAAGGCAAGTTCCAAGGTCACCGATTTCTCGGCGCAGAGGAAAGTTTCCTTACGGCAGATCAGGCTTTCGCCGGCGCCCAGGTTGCGCGCGACGATGGTACCCGGAAAGCGTGGCGCGAAGGCGACATGGCCGTTGCCGCTGGCGGTAAAGTTGGTGACGAAGAAGCTGCCACCACCCATGCTGCGCTTCAACCCGGCGAAGAAGCCGCCGCCGGTATTGGTGTCCATGTCGATACGGTCGTTCATCCAGGCCACGGCGTGGGTCTGGCTGTAGACCGTCTCGCCCGGGGCCAGATCGATTTCCACTGTCTGCATGGTGGTCCCGGAAATCTGATACTTCATCTCTCTTCTCCCGTATCGCCGCCCGTTTTCGTGCCGGCCGGGCAAGGCCGATATTGATCATTCGGCTGGTGGCCGTTTCCGGATGATGGTGCCACAACCGCTGATTGCCCGGAAAGAGGGCAGGGTGGTTCTGGCAGCGTGCTTGTGATCACGGTCACCTCGTGGCAGCATCGGGCTGCGACAGCCGATCCGTCACTTGACGCGGATCATGCCGACACGTGTATGTCTCCTGCCAGCTCTTCGACGGATATCGTGTCACAGTTGGCAGAATGACAGCCGCCTGGAGTATGTGGATCTTGATCACCAGCCATCTCAGCAGCGAAGACACGCCGGAGCCGGAGCGTCTCTCGGCCTGGCGCGATTTTCTTGGCCGCAAATTCATGCGCACACATATCGAGCCGGTGGCCGGTCGACGCTTCCAGATCGACGCGACGTTGCAACAGATCGCCGGCCTGAGCGTCGTTTCCTCTTTTACCTCCGGTGCGCTCTCTCGAAGGACCCGCGAGCTGATCGACGGCGAGGATCAGGTTGTTCTCAATATTGTGCGCGAGGGTGCCTGTGTGGTGCGGCAACGCGGTGAGGAGGTGGTGTGCCGGATCGGCGACGCCGTTCTCATGCCGACGACTGAGCCCGGCATGGTGCTGCGACCGGCCGATACCAGGATGCTGTCCGTGTCGTTGCCGCGCCTCGCGCTGGCGCCATTCGCGGCCGACAAGCAGGCGCAGATCATGCGCCGGGTACCGGCGAAGACACCGATGCTGCAATTACTGACGCATTATCTCGATGCCATGCCGACGGCATTGCTGCGCAGCGATGGTGATCTCGAAAAGACTTTTGCGGGCCATGTGCATGAATTGCTGGCGCGGGCGATCGCAGCGCCTGATGCAGAGGTGATGGGCGACGCGGCAATCGGGGCGGCGACAGCCGGAGCTGGGTTGCGCGCCGCCAGATTGCGGGCGGCACAGCATCATATCGGCGTCAATTTACACGAACCCGAGCTGACGCCGGACAGCATTGCCGCGGCCCTCGGCATTTCGGTGCGGCAGTTGCATCAGCTCTTTGAGATGGCGGGTACCAGTGTGATGCGGCATGTCCTGGCACGTCGGCTGGACCATGCCGCACGGCTGATGATCAGTGTTGCTGGTCGGCACCATGGCATCGCCGATATCGCCTTCCGGAGCGGCTTCGACAGCCTCTCAACCTTCTATCGCGCTTTCAAGAAGGCCTATGGTCGGTCGCCGGCGGATTACCGTGCCAGCCATCTGGGTGCATGACGTCAATGCGTGACTGCGGCTCTGGAAAAGAAGCCGGACAACCTCGTTGGGGAAGTTGTCCGGCAAGGCGCTGCCCAGCCTTCGCTGCGCAGGGTGCAGTTCAGGTCATCGGCTCATCCTGTTCGGATAAGCGCGTTCTCTTACTCCATGACCGCATGCCAGACGTCGTTCTTCTTATCACCGGTGGTATCGCCCGGCTTGGCATCATTCTTGAAGGTATAAAGCGGCTTACCGTCATCGGCCCATTGCATGGACCCATCATCGCGTTTGATGATGGTGAGATCGCCAACCGGCTTGTCATCGGCGGTCGCCATGGCCGGCGGCCAGTAATCGGCGCATTGGCCGCTGCAGTTCGACTTGCCCGGCTGGTCCTTATCGAATGTATAGAGGGTCATACCCTTGGCATCGGTGAGCACCTTGCCCAACGTCGTGTCCATGGGCTTGAAGGGGCCGTAATCCTCGGCCTGCGCTGAGGCTGTCGTTAACAAAACGCCCCCGGTCAGCACCATTGCCGCGCAAGCGGTCATGATCCGGTGTTTCATGTCGTCCTCCTTATGGTTTTGCTTTATTTGCCATCGCGCAGAGAAGATCAGGCCGTTGCGCCGCCAGGATGGCAAAGTGTGTGAAGCAACGGACTGCTGCTGGAAAGGCTGACCGTGGACCGCCAACCGATATTCCAAGGTGTGAAACTTTTATCGACGTATCCCACGAGCGGCGTGCCGAATGGTCAGGGGCGTCCAGTCACCGGATTGAGGTCGGGGATGCGCAGGGGGGCGAGGCTGTCATAGGCTTCGATCGCAATGAAGCTGCCAGCCGGATCGTTATCGCGCAACAACGGCAGGACGGCGAACTCATAACGGACACGGCCGCCCTCGACCAGGCTCAAATCATTGACGCCGATGACGCCGGTATGATGTACCTGAAGATAGCGATAGCATTGGTCCCATTCGACGCTGTCGCGGTCATTGTAAAGCAGCTCATCGAGGTATTGGCCGGAGAAATCCTGACGGCTGAAATCGGCGACGGCGGTCCCGATCAGGCGGAACAGCACCCGGAATGGCTGAAGCTCAATATCGCCCAGCAGGATATAGGGCAGGATCGGCTTGATCCCGGTGGGATCGATATCGACCCGGCGCGGTGGCCTGCCATCTCGCCAGGCTGCCTGCCAATAGTCGAATAGCAGGCGTGTCGAGGCCATTTGCGCCTGGCCGGCATGATGGAAGGCGGTGAACCCTGTTGCCGGCAGGTTGGAGGATGAAGCGGCCATCTTGAGATCCATGTCTGCCGCGGTGATGATGCCGGTACGATGACATCCGGCGCCGCCAAAAGCCAGGGGCGCCAGGGATAAGGGCTGGGGGGCGGGTGACAACAGAGCGTAACCGGCGGCAGCCGCGGGATGCGGCCTTTTTGAAACCGGACATCGGGATGGGCGGCGAAATATGTCCCGCAGGCAGGTCTGACCCGGCGGGATCCCCCGCTGGTTTACCCCGCTGACTTAACCCGGCGGATTTGATACCGGCCGGGCCCGATCGGTCACTTGCCAGCGGCGGCCGGCACCCCTAACCTAGAGGCCTCATCAGAGTCGTCCTTCGTCTGCGGAGCCCTGCATGTCGATCTTGCCGTTTCGCTGCCTTTCTCCCGTTTCGCCCGCCAGCATGCATAGCGCGCGCCGCCTGACGCGGTCCGTTCTGGCGACCGGCGTGGTTGTCGCTGGCACCCTCATTGGCGGCATGCTGATCAACGGCGCGGCGCGGGCGGACAACGTCCCGACTGATCTTCATATCTGCAATGCCGATGAGATCACCTCTATTCCGGAACTCCAATCGGATGATGCAAATAACTGCATCAACGATCAGGCCAACCAGACCAGCAGTACCGATGACCAGACGCCGAAGGCGCTGATGTGCGCACCAACCGGCAAGGCCTATTGCTGCACCCAGAAGGTTGACCAGCTCGGCCAGTGCAAGCCGATCGCTGCGGGCCGCAAGCGCACCGTGCCAGTGCGTGAGCCGGGTGTCACGCCGATGGGTGAACCAGGCAGCGCCTTGCCTGGCACCGACAATACCCTCACCAATCCGCCGCAGTAACATCGACGGCTTGCCGATGGGCGGGACGCGGCACGCCTTCCACATGGTGTGACTGAAGCGGTTTTTTTCTCCCGTTGTGCCGTGGCATGCTTCTCACGCAATCCTGATCAGCGAGTGGTGTGCCCGGCTTGCTCCGGACAGAGGGCGGCGGTACCGTCTTAGTTCGGCGCCATGGCCCGGTGATCGCGATTCGCCCATCACCCTCCTGTCATGCTCCTGTCACAGCTTTCAGCCTTCGCTCATCCTTGGCCTGACGGCTGCATTGCTGAAAAAACTGCCGGCAATCCGCTGCTGGCCCGTATCAAGACACAGATTGCATAACGAGCTCATGTCCTTGTTTCGCTGGTTTGAACGCCTTCTCGAGCCGACCGCCTTGCCGTCCGATCCGGCGATCCTGGATCAGACGCCACCGTCGACCTTGCTCGCCTTCTATTGGCACTATGCGCGGCAGGCACGGGGCCTGTTGCTGGCATTGTTCCTGGTCGGCTTGCTGGTGGCCGGGCTCGATGCGCTGATCCCGCTCTTCATCGGCCAGACCGTGAGCCTGCTCTCGGCACATCAGCCGGCGCAATTGCTCCAGGAGACATGGCCCAGCCTGCTCGCGATGGCGATTATCCTTGTCATCGTGCGGCCGCTCGGTGTCGCGCTGCAGAACCTTGTCGTTAACCAAGCGGTGGCCCCCAGCCTCACCAATCTCATCCGCTGGCAGAGCCACTATCACGTGGTGCGCCAGAGCTGGAGCTATTTCCAGAATGACTTCGCCGGCCGCATCGCCAACCGGGTGATGCAGACGGGTCCGGCTCTGCGTGAAAGCCTGGTGCAGATCACCGGCGCCGTCTGGTACATCATGGTCTACGGCGTGTCGGCGCTGATCCTGCTGGCCCGTAACGACCTGCGCCTCACTTTGCCGATCGCCGTCTGGTTCGTCTTCTATATCCTGCTGCTGCGTTTCTTCGTGCCGCGCTTGCGCGACCGCTCGCGCGCGATGTCGGAGATGCGCTCGCTGCTGACCGGCCGGGTGGTCGACAGCTACACCAATATCCTGACCGTGAAGCTGTTTGCCCGGCCGCGTGACGAAGACGATTTCGTTCAGGAAGCGGTCGACCAGCATACGGCGATGTTCCGTGACCAGACGCGCAACAATTCCTTCTTCTCGATGATGCTGGCCACCCTCAACGCCTTGCTGTTGCTGGCGACGGGGATCACCAGCATCGCGCTCTGGCTGCGCGGCAGCATCGATCTTGGCACGCTGGCGATGTCGCTGCCCTTGTCGTGGCAGATGGTCAATATTTCGGGTTGGGTCGCTTTCAACGTGACCGGCATTTTCGAGAATGTCGGCGTGGTGCTCGACGGCATGAAATCAATCGCCGTGCCGCGGCAGATGCCGGACCGGGCCGATGCCGGGACGTTGGCGGTGAAGCGGGGCGGCATTGCTTTCCGCGATGTGCATTTCGGCTACGGCACCCAGCGCGGCGTGTTGCATGGTATCGAACTCAATATCGCACCGGGCGAGCGGGTCGGGTTGGTCGGTGCTTCGGGCGCCGGCAAGTCGACCCTCGTCAATGTGCTGTTGCGCTTCTACGAACTGGAAAGCGGCCGGATCGAGATCGACGGCCAGGATATCGCGCAAGTGACGCAGGAGAGCCTGCGCGCCCAGATCGCCATGGTGACGCAGGATACCTCGCTGCTGCATCGCTCGATCGCCGAGAACATCAAGTATGGCCGTCCCTCAGCGACAGAGGCGGAGGTGGTCGCGGCGGCGACCCAGGCGCATGCCGCGGATTTCATCGCCAAGCTGGAAGACTGGCAGGGCCGCCAGGCCTATGAGGCGCATGTCGGCGAGCGCGGCGTGAAGCTCTCCGGCGGCCAGCGCCAGCGCATCGCCATTGCCCGCGTCATCCTGAAGAACGCGCCGATCCTGGTGTTGGATGAAGCAACCTCGGCCCTGGATTCCGAGATCGAGGCGGCGATCCAGGAACAGCTCGATGACCTGATGCGGGGCCGCACGGTGATCGCCATTGCGCACCGGCTCTCCACCATCGCCCGCATGGACCGGCTGATCGTGCTCGACCACGGCCGCGTGGTCGAGACGGGCACACATGCCGAACTGCTGCAGCAGGGCGGCACATATGCACGGCTCTGGCACCGGCAGTCCGGCGGCTTCCTTGATATGTCGGAAGAGGGGCCGGAAGCAGGCGAGGCGGCGGAGTAACGCCGCCTGCGATGCCTGTGAAATATACTGCCGCAGGTCCCGCTGACGACGATCGCAATCAGCGCAAACTGGGCCGCGAGCGATTGGCCTGCCGCATCATCTTGGCGGGCACTGGCGTGGATTTTTGCCACAGGCTCAACACATAGCTGTTGAACTCGGGCGGGTTCACGGCGTCGAGGCCGGCGCCGGGATAAAAGGTCATTTCACCGAGCAACGGCTGGCCATCTACCTCGTAGAAATCGACCCGCACGAAGGGCAGATCTGCCGCCAGTTTCTCCGCCGCCTGCACCATTGCCGCGAAGGATCTCGGCGGCGCCACGTCGTCTGGATCGTTGGGGAAGCCCATATCGGCATTGATACGCCGCCAGTCGCGGTCGAACATGGTGAAATAGAAGCCCGTGTCGCCGCGGCCGGTGACGACGTTGCAGAAGGCAACGCGACCATGGAAAGTCCAGAACTTGTAATCCACCGGCATGTCGGTATCGAGGGCAATGAAGGGCTCGACCAGAATTTGTGGCACGATGCGGTCGTAAAGCCATTCGCCACGCTTCAGGGCAAAGGAGGTATCAAGCCACTCCTTGCATTTTGCCTCGATCGCCGGCCAGTCGAGATCCTTCTCATCGCGGATAAAAATATTCCAGCCACATCCGCTGTTCACCTTGATGACATAAGGCAGCGGCCAGTTGCGTTCCTCGATTGGCGGCAACTCGGTGCCGTGCCACAAAGTCGGAATGACCCAGTCGTTTCCCAGACGCGCAGCGACATAGTCCTTGACCAGGACCTTGTCGGCGAGACGTGGCATGCGGGGATCATTGTCGAAGATCTTGCTCTGCTGCACTTTCTCACGCACTTCCTTGGGCGAGAGAATATTGGGCCAGCGGCCATTCTTCTTGCGATAAACCCCGGCGGCGATCATGGCGTAGCGCAACCGTCCCGGCAAAAGCTCCACCAGTCGCCGTCGCAGGCTCTTTCTCGCTGCGGTCATCGAGGTAGCGGTCATGCCGAAAAACTCCTGGTTTCTTATCTGCAAGCGGAAGTGTGGTGGGCCGCCCAACAACAACACCGTTTGATGTGATTAGTGCCCTTGGAATGATCACAATTCTCGGTTGGCGGAACGATCGAGCGAAATGCGGGGGCAGCTATAGCTGCGGTGGCTATACTGGCAGGCGATGATGACAATATGCGGACATGCCAAATCTCGCGATTAATGATGTCGCGGACGAAATTTCCGAAACTCACATGATGACTGGTTTGCGCGTCACGATATTCCCGATGTCGTTGATCGTGCCCAGGCGCGGATGAGTAATCTGCGGCGCGATGAACAGCAAGCTGACAAAGAATGCGGCACGGGAAGGTGGATCACCGTGTCAGTAATGCTGTCCCTATAGCGCGATGCTGGACGCGTCACGCGTGTTGATTCGGGCGCTGTAATACCGTCATTGCGAGACTGTCGTCTTGAAGGTGAACTTGCACACTTCCTCGACCTTGCCATTGAGGATGCGGCTGACGCGGTGATAAGTGTTCCAGGTATCATCCGGTGTGTTGCCGGTCGGCTGGGTCTCGAAATAGACCTTTCCCTGATAGGTAAAGAATTTCGGCTGGTTGCCGCAGGGCAGGATCGGATATCGATTGTTGGGATCGGCTTGCTGAAGTTTCATCAGCAGATCGGTCTTGCGACCCGCGACGAATTTTTTACCGTCGGCATCTAGCAGATCGAAGAAAACTGCTTCACAACCCGCACCAGAGCCGCTCGATTGTTCAAAGCGGATCACATTGACGGGCTGGCCGTCATTGTTGACATCCAGTTGCTTTGTGCCGACAACTGCGGTTTCGTCGTATTTCTTGCGAACATCGTCATCTGCAATGTTCACGGCATCGTCGAAATTGATGGAAGCCGGTCTCTCATTGGCATGGATCGCCTTGCAGAGCTGGGGCTCGATCGCCTTGTCATTGACTTGTTCGACGGTCTTGACGTTGAACCCGCAGGCTTTGTCGCCAGTCAGCGCGACACTGTTCACCGGATGCGCCGCATCCCGGTAGTGCAGGATATGTATCTCGTTCCGATAAGCAATAAGGCCAAGAAGATCGCCGCCGGAAAGATCATTTTCCACCGATGAATAGGCATTCTTATCTACCGGTGTGTCATCGCTGGAATTGAACGCCTGCATGACGGGCATGTGCATGGTGCCTTCGTCGCCGAAGACGAAATCGAGCTTTTTCTGCTTGGCCGGTATGTCTCCGGCGATCGTCGCGATCAGCTCATTCAGTCTGCCGGCATTGGCGTAATTGACCACGGCCGAACAGATATCGGAACTGCCAGTGACCACGGCATCACTGGCGACGTAAGCAGCGACATCCGTCGACTGGCCGCCGAGGGCCAGGTATTTTTTGTAATCAGTCATCACTTCGGCGGTGAGCGCCTGCTTCCTGGGCCAATCGGTGACCCTGGGCAGTACGCCCCGCAGGAAATCTGCCAGGTTGAGATAAGCCAGCGCGCGATCCGGATCGAGCGCGATCGCCCGGCGTAACACTGCCGCGATGTCATCTGATGAGTAACGTGACGCCCACCGCAGCCAGTTTTTCGTGAGCAGAAAGCCGTAATCGTTCAGGATCCCCGCTGCCGCCTTGTTTGAGATGCCGCTGACCGCCGCATCGACGGCCTGCATCGGATTGGCTGACTCGAATTTCTCCAGTGCCAGATCAACCCGGTTCGCGGTTACGCTCTCGACAAAATTCTTGTCGGCATAGATCTTGAGCGCCATAACCTGAGCTGCATGCAAGGCCTTCCAGTCCACCGCCGCAGGTATCTGTTTATTCAGGTTATAGATATCGATGGAATTGTTATTGCCCGTGGTCCGCCCGGCAAATACATGGCCGCTAAGATCGATAGCCATAGATGTGCTGTCATGCGCCAGACGCCAAGTCTGACGCAAAAGCGGTCTCTCGGGTTGACTGGTATCCAGTTCATAGATTTTGCCGGAGGGGTCGCTCAGCAATAACGTCGTGCCAGCTGATCCGGCCGGATGAAAGAGATATCCTTCACCCGCTGTGGGCAATACGCTGTAATCGATGTTGGTCACGCGTGGAACGCCATCGACCGGCGCATAGACGCCAAAGCGTGGTGCTCTTTGGTCGGCGGTTAGTAAATGCCCTGAGTCCAATAAGGTGACGAGAACATTGCGCCAGTTACCCTTGTCGGTTCTCGTTTGGCTATAAACGATGGGGGGCTGGTGATGCAAATCGGCAACTGTGAGCCAGATGCCGATCCCCGAAGTCAGGAAAGCTCCTTCTGGTGCCAGGCGCAGGGGTTCTCCCAAATCGAATTGATCATGAGGCAAGACAATCGAGTTATGGCGATGGTCGAGCCAGGCAATGACCATTTGTCCGCGATGATCACTGTTTACCCCGAGATAGGCATAGGCCGTCGCGTCTGGGGCGAATACCAGGTCCGAGCCCTCTAAGGTCTGCTGCTCGATCTGCTTGGGTTGATCAGGTTGTGTGATATCGAAGGTGATCAGCTGATACTGAGTGTGCTGCCACCAGGGATGTCCCCCAACATTGATCGCAACTAGCAGCGATTTGCCGTCAGGCGAGATGGCCAATTCGGAGGACTTTACCACCGTCTTGCCATCCGGCGCGATCACCATCTGGCCGTCTTGCTTGATTGGAATGTCTCCGATTTGACGGGGTGCCGCCGGATCGGAGCTGTCGACGAGGATAATCTCTTCTGGTCGGTCCTTCACCGCCTGCGTCTGCACCGCGAGGCGCTTGCCGTCGGGTGTCGCGGCGATGGAGATCACCGGTGCGTCGAGCTGAAGCTCGCCGAGCAAGGCCGGCATCTCGGCTGCCTTGGCGGTGGTGAATGCCATCGGCAGGGAAAGCGCAGCGGGAACGAGAACGCGGCAGAGTGCTGCCACAACGGAACGCGTGATCATGATGGGCCTGTCAGCGCAAGAAAACCGCCGCGCGTCGGTCGCGCGACCCTCCTATCATGCAAGCAGGAGATGAAGGTTCCGTTTATTCGCTGCATGCGCGGATATGCGTTTAGCGAAAATTGTGTACCGCCGAAGTCTCTGTCGCCTAGTCTTCCGCCGTCGACATCCGCTGCAGCAACTGCAAGGTCGCCGTGTCTTCCTCGCCATAGCAGAATCGATCAAGCGCCGCCTTGAAGACCGGGTCGGCGCCGGGCACTTGCATGAACAAGGTCATCGACGACCGGAACTTGATCTCGTCGATCGATCCCAGGATCTCGACCAGCGGCTGCTGCGGCAGGGCCATCAGGATCGTGCAGCACTGCTTCAGGCGGGGTCCGAGGATGGGATGGGCGAGATAGGTCCTGGCTTCGTCGAGATCGGCGATGGCGTAACGCTGCGACATCGGGCTCATGCCAAGCCCGGCGATCTGGGGGAAGATGTACCACATCCAATGGCTGCTCTTGCGGGCCGCTTGCAGCTCGGTGCAGACCCGGTCGAAAACCGGATCTTGGGCCGTGACAAAGCGGTCGAGGTCAGTCGGCACGGTGTGTTCTCCTGCTTCAGGCCGGCAGAGCCTAAAGTAGCGGGTGACCGTTGTCATCTCTCGGCGTTTCCGGTCAAATCACTGGCGACAAACGACTCAGATTTGCAACAATTCATGTTACCCACATGACCATGGATGGGATGTTAGATGGCTGGCGCGGCACCGCTCGATCTCGGTACTTATGATTACATCATTGTCGGGGCCGGCACGGCGGGATGCCTGCTGGCGAACCGCCTCTCCGCCGATCCGGCCGTTTCCGTGCTGCTGCTGGAGGCAGGCGGCAGCGATAACTATCTCTGGATCCACATTCCGGTCGGCTATCTCTACTGCATCAACAATCCGCGGACGGATTGGTGCTTCAAGACCGATGCGGAGCCTGGCCTCAACGGCCGAGCCATTGGCTATCCCCGCGGCAAGGTGCTGGGCGGCTGCTCTTCGATCAACGGCATGATCTATATGCGCGGCCAGGCGCGGGATTACGACCAGTGGCGCCAGCTCGGCAATACCGGCTGGGG
>JAJDFF020000290.1:0-41864 GCA_021527025.2 Geoglossum cookeanum | reverse complement strand
TTTGGTGGGGCTCGCTTAAGCGAGCCCATAGGGTGACCCTAACCTTATGGCCAAACACTGGTTTTCAGCCTATAATACTAACTGCATATGTAACGTATTAACTACACAACGTACTAACTGTACATGTTACATGCTAACTACACATATAACGTGCTAACTGCACATGGTATGTGCTCACTGCACATGTCATGTGCTAACTGCCTACCTAACATGCTAACTACATATGTTACATGCTTACTGCACATATCATATGCTAACTGCCCACATAAAGTGCTAACTACACATGTCTCATACTAACTACCCATGTAATGTGCTAACTGCATATGTAATGTTCTAACTGCACACATATCGTGCTAACTACATATGTAACGTACTAACTGCCTATGTAACATACTAACTGCCTATGTAACGTACTAACCATATATTCTATATATTATTAACTTATTTATCAACTAACAACTTTAACGTTACCATATATAACACATTGTAAACCATTTTATTAACTCACAACTTCAACATTATTGCTTATAACACTTCATTAACTCCTTTATCAACCTACACCCTTGCCGTTACGGCATATAACACATCATCAACCATTTTATCAAATCATAACTTCATACTTACGACTTATAACTTATCATTAACCCATTTATCAACTAACAACTTCTCCAATATAACTTATATCATATCATTAACCTTTCTATCAACTGTCAGCTTCGCCGTTACAGCTTATAACATATCATTAACTCATTTATCAACTCACGGCTTTGCCGTTACGGCTTATAACATATCATTAACCTATTTATCAACTCATGGCTTCGCCATTATGGCTTATAATATATTATTAACCCATTTATCAACTCACGGCTTTGCCGTTACAACTTATATCATATCATTAACCTATTTATCAACTCATGGCTTCGCCGTTACGGCTTATAATATATTATTCACCCTTTATCAACTAACAACTTTATTATTACCACTTATAACACATTATTAACACATTTATCAACTCATGGCTTCGCCATTATGGCTTATAACATATTATTAATCATTTCATTAACTAACAACTTTGCAGTTATGGCACATAACACATCATGAACTGTTTCATCAACTCATGTCTTCGCCATTCTAGCTTATAACATACCATTAACTCTTTTATTCAATGTCAGCTCTAACGTTACAGCTTATAATCCATTTGTCAATTAACCTCTTTGTCGATATTGTTTATAACATATTATTAACCATTATATTAATCAATAGCTTTGCCATTATGGCATATAACATATCATTAGCTATTTCATTAACTTACAGCGTTGCCGTTACTGCTTATAACATACTATTAACTCTTTCATTAATTGCCGGCTTTGCCCTTACGGCTGATAACATATCACTAACCCATTTATCAACTCATAGCTTCACTGTTACGGCTTATAACATATTATTAATACTTTATCAATAAACAACTTTACCATTACATCTTATAACATATTACTAACCTATTTATCAACTAACGGCTTTGCCGATACAACTTATAACACATTATTAACTTTTTTATTGATTAACGGCTTTGCCATTATGGCCTCTAACATACCATTAACTCCTTTATCAACTGATAACTTTATTGTTACGGCTTATAACATATCATTTAACTATTTATCAAATCATTGCTGCACTGGTATGGCTTAAAACACATCATCAATACTTTTACCACTTATCAGCTTCGCTGTTATCAATTATAATACATTATTAACTCTTTAAGCAACTACTGTTCTTGTCATTACGGCTTATAACATATCATTAACTCTTTAACCAATTACTGTCTTTGCCATTATACTTTATAACACATCATTAACTCTTTTATCAACTTACAGCCTTGCCATTATGGATTATAATACATCATTAACCTATTTATCAACTAATAGCCTCGCCGATACGGCTTATAACACATTATTAACCATTTAATCAATTACTGTCTTTGCTATTATGGCTTATATCATATCATTAACTTTTTTATTAAATCACGGCTTTGCCATTATAGCCTATAATCCCTAATTAACTCATTCATCAACTAACGCCCTTACTGATACAAATTATAAAACATTATTAATTCTTTATCATCTAATGGCTTTGACGTTATAGTTTATGATATATAATTAACTATTTTATTAACTAACAGCTTTGCCGTTATGGCTTATGACACAATATTAACTTTTTTATCAATTGATAGCTTCACCGTTACAGCTTATAACATACTATTAACTCTTTCATCAACTGACGGCTTCGCCATTACTTCTTATAACACATCATTAACTCTTTTCTCCACCAATGGCTTCGACCTTATAGTTTATGACATATAATTAACCTTTATATTAACTGACGACTTTGCCGTTATGGCTTATAATATATTATTAACTCCTTTATCAATTAATGGCTTTACCATCACGACTTATAACATATCATTAATTCCTTTATCAACTAATATCCTCGCCATTATTGTTCATAACATATGATTAATCTTTTTATTAACTGACGGCTTCGCCGTTATGGCTTATAACATATCGTTAACTCATTTATCAACTGACGGCTTTGTTTTTATAGCTTATAACATATTATTAACCCTTTTATCAACTAATGACCTTACCATTACAGTTTATAATATATCATTAACTCCTTTATCAACTAACAGCTTTGACATTACGGCTTATAACATATTATTAACTTTTTAACTAACTATCGACTTTGCCGTTACGGCTTATAATATCTTATTAACTCTTTTATCAATTAACAGCTTTGACATTACGGCTTATAACTCATTATTAACTCTTTTATCAACCAATGACTTTGCCATCACAGCTTGTAACATATCATTAATTCATTTATCAACCAACGGCTTCTCCGTCATGGATTATAATATATCATTAATTTCTTTATCAACTAATAGCTTTACTGTTATAGTTTATGACATATAATTATCTCTTCTATTAAATAACATCTTCACCGTTATAGCTTATGCCATATTATTATTCCTTTTATTGTCTAACACCTTTGCCATTACAGTTTATAATACATTATTAACCCTTTTATTAACTGACGGCGTTGCACTTATAGCTTATAATACATTATCCTAACCCTAACCCTATTGGGGGTTTATGTCAATTCAATTCTATCCTTTAACCATATTGTCCTAACCCTAACCCTATTGGGGGTTTATGTCAATTCAATTCTATCCTTTAACCATATTGTAATATACTAATAACAAATGCAACATGCTAACTTTATTTCAACGGATTAATAGGTTAACATATAAATGGGTTAACAAGTTAATATATTATTGGACTAATAAGTTAACAAGTTGACATATTAACAAGTTAATGGGTTAACAAATCAATATGTTAATAAATTAATAGATTACTATTGATTATATTGTCCTTAATATATGTTATATGGATTGCCGTTAATTACATTGTTCTAAATACATGTTGTATAGCTTACTATTAATTATATTATCTTAAATTCATCTTATACGACTTACTGTTGATTATATTGTCCTACATATATATTGTACGGCTTATCATTATCTATATGATCTTGAATACATATCATACAATTTATTATTGATTATATTGTCTTAAGTAAATATCGTATGACTTATTGTTGGTTATATTGCCTTAAATATATATCATACTACTTATTATTAATTATTTTATCTTGATTATGTGTTGTATAGCTTACTATTAATTATATTGTTTTAAATACATAGCTTACTATAAGTTATATAGTTTTAAAATCATGTTTTATAACTTTCAATTATTCTCGATATTTCAACTATGTATTATTATTATTTTCAAATATATTAGTTTTATATTACTGAATAATCATATTAATTAAATCTATTACATGTATTTAACATATATATCATTATTATTTTCAAATATATTGGTCTTATATTATCAAACAATTATATTAATTAAATTTGTTCCATGTATTTAATATGCATGTTATTAGTATTTTTAAATATATTAATTTAATATTATCAAATAATTCAATTTATTTAAATATTATGTTAACATATATAATTATTGTAATATAATATACAATTGTTATAACCCTATAATACTATTTTATGATAAATTAGTACTATAATAAAGTTATATACTTTATTAATTAGTTATTGTTTAAATTATCATGTTATGTATATATAAATTGTTAATTAATAAATGGACATCACCATTGGATTTAGCTCGAAATTTGGAGTAAAATGGTATATACATGTTTTTTTTTATTTATTAATTAATTATTAAATTTTCATATGGCTGATATGTAACTGATATGCGGCTCTGTATGTGGCTTAATTGCGGCTTGGTATGCGGCTTAATTACGGCTTGGTATGTGGCTTAATTGCGGCTTAATATGTAATTTATATGTTGCTTATATATATAGCTTAATTGTATAAATAATACATGCAATCATACATAAACACAATACAAGACTCATAGCATATAATTAATATTAAAGTACAATCTAATACTCTGCGGGTTTGTGGCCTAATGGTTAATGTGCTGGTTGGCCACTAGCACATAAACCAGAACGCTGCGGGTTCAATCCATGGTGAAGACATATCTTAAGGTTATTTCCAACATTATTTCTCTGGCTTAGCCAGGTATAAGATGATGTTACTAAGTGGTTCTAGCTAAAGAAAAATTTTTTCAGGCTAATTCTGGGGGTTTAATTGTGGTTCCGTGGCTCATATATGTCTTCACCTAAACCCGCTGTTTTTGCTCATCAACACATCATCATCATTGTCATTGCTGTACGTCTCCATCTCTATTTATTGCCACCTACTAACTTCTTATATAGTTACTACTTACGACCTCATCCTCCTCTTGCTGCTCGCTCCAGGAGTCTGCTCCTCCTCCTCCTTCAACTCGCGCGCACCTACTGCTGAAGCTCACGGCCTCATCGTCCTCCTCCTACTGCTGCTCGCGCCTGCAGCATCCTCTTCCTTCTCCTGCAGCCCGCGACTACTTGCTGCTGCTGCCCTCTTCCCTCGATTGCTGTCTCCACCGATTGCTGCCTCCGCCGATTGCTGCCACCGCTGCTGCTGCTGCCCTCCTCCTCCGGTCGCCGATTCCTGCTACCATCGCCCTCCTCCACTCACCACTCGCTGCTGCCGCTGCCAGCAGTCTCCTGTTGCTGCCAGCAGCCTCCGCCTGCTGCCTCCGCCCGCTGCTATTGCCCGCCTGTTGCTGCCGCTGCTGCTGCCCGCCGTCCCCGATCTCCACCCTGGATTGCTGCTGCTGCTGCTAGCAGCCTGCTGCTGCTGTCGCCGCTTCCCTCCGTCCCCGATCTCCGCCCCGGATTGCTGCTGCTGCTGTCGCTGCTGCCCGCCGTCCCCGATTGCTGCTGCTGCTGCTAGCAGCCTCCTGCTGCTGTCCTCGCTGCCCGCCGTCCCCGATCTCCGCCCCGGATTGCTGCTGCTGCTGCTATCAGCCTCCTGCTGCTGTCCTCGCTGCCCGCCGTCCCCGATCTCCGCCCCGGATTGCTGCTGCTGTCCTCGCTGCCCGCCGTCCCCGATTGCTGCTGCTGCTGCTGCTAGCAGCCTCCTGCTGCTGTCGCTGCTGCTCGCCGTCCCCGATCTCCGCCCCGGATTGCTGCTGCTGCTGCTGTCGCCGCTTCCTGCCGTCCCCGATTGCTGCTGCTGCTGCTAGCAGCCTCCTGCTGCTGTCGCCGCTTCCCGCCGTCCCCGATCTCCGCCCCGGATTGCTGCTGCTGCTGCTGTCGCCGCTTCCCGCCGTCCCCGATCTCCGCCCCGGATTGCTGCTGCTGCTGCTAGCAGCCTGCTGCTGCTGTCGCTGCTGCCCGCCATCCCCGATCTCCGCCCCGGATTGCTGCTGCTGCTTGCTGCAGCCTGCTGTTGCTGTCGCCGCCATCCGCCGTCTCCGATCTCCGCCGCCGATTGCTGCTGCTGCTGCTAGTAGCCTGCTGCTGCTGTCGCTGCTGCCCGCCGTCCCCGATCTCCGCCCCGGATTGCTGCTGTCGCTGCTGCCCGCCGTCCCCGATCTCCGCCCCGGATTGCTGCTGCTGCTGTCGCTGCTGCCCGCCGTCCCCGATCTCCGCCCCGGATTGCTGCTGCTGCTGTCCTCGCTGCCCGCCGTCCCCAATCTCCGCCCCCGATTGCTGCTGCTGCTTGCTGCAGCCTGCTGTTGCTGTCGCCGCCATCCGCCGTCTCCGATCTCCGCCGCCGATTGCTGCTGCTGCTGCTAGCAGCCTCCTGCTGCTGTCGCCGCCGTTCTCTTCCCCCGATCGCCGCCCCAGATTGCCGCTGCTGTCGCTGTCGCCGTCGCTCGCACCTGCTGCTGTCACTTGTTGCTATCGTTCTTCGTTACATCATGTCGGACTTACCTGCTGCCACTGATGCAATCAATGCACGACTGGATTATCTTATTGATAGTCTTCATGCTTATAATGACTATGTCAGCCCCGAAGGTCGCAGTCGTCGTCCTGCAGTTAAAAGGCTTTTGCATCACTTGTCCCGCGCTCAACAAGGCTTAAAGACACACCTTTGTCCGATACCATATCCAATCCTCAAGGCTCAATCTAAGTCGCGGCAATTAGCAGACTGGTCAACTACTGATGTCTCTACCTTTGTTCACATACCTAGCACGGTAGTACATCATCAGGTTAAGGACACACATGGCAACATCCTGGCTTATAAACTTCACATTCCTCAATCTCTTGTAGATAATCTAACTACCACGGAATCACTTTTGCCAATCATTACAGCCACCTCTTCTGTCCGAGGTAGTATGCAATTCCGACACTACTGTATCTGGAGGAAATTTAGTCAAGAGCCATTTCTTTCTAAAGAATACAAGATGGACTTACCATACTCCCAGGATTGGCTTGATGCTAATCAGCAACTTTTTAAGCGCCTTTCTGGAGACCTAAGACTCATTAATCCTGAATGCTATGTTAAGTTTCGCAGTATCCAGCCTTACCTTCCATCAGATTTACAGCCTTTATGCAGTGTTTTTCCTGGCCTAGCTATCAACCAAGGAATGACTGGAAATACGGGAATTCATCAGGACTGGGGTGACTACTTCCGTGGATTCAACTGCGTGGTACCTTGGGGTAATTATACTAGTGGCGGACTAGTACTTTACCAAGCTGGTATAGTATATGAGCTACAACCTGGTGACGTACATTTCTTTTATGGTAATATTCTCGCTCACAATGTTGTTAATATTGTTGGTGAGAGAAATGTTTTGGACTTGTTTTGTTGTCGCAATCTCTTAACTTGGAAAAAGAAGTTACAGTCTGGAATCTAATTAGCTTATATTAATATCAATAGATAGTCTCAATTTTACCTTGTTAACCCGCTTCGTCAATTTCCAATAGCATTGGTCCAACAGTCTCAAATACCATCATGACATGACTTTTATCTTCATCATTCCACAAATCATGTCCTGCTAGCCATTCCTGTAACTGTCGTATATCCTCAACCTTCGCAACAAACTTGTCGTTAATGAGATTTAACAACTCTCCGTTCTTCCAACCTATGAAAATAATTGCTAACACGATATCCGGCCAACTACAGTCTTGCGATACTTTATTCTCATTCATTATATCGCTTTGTCGCGTGCAATACGTTTGCGGCAGCCCACACCAATAGCAGTTCATATATGGAAGAAATCGAAGTTGTTGTTGCCATTCTTGAAACGCTTCAAAGTCCATATCATCATTATCCGATATACAATGACGATAGTCATGTGTTCGATGTCCTGGAATGTTCTGTATCAGGCAATAAACGCATAATTCTGAAAACCGACGAAGCCATTGGATTACTTTTTGCCGGTGTTTTTCTCGCTTTGCTAGCAGTTCTCGATGTGGTAGAAGTTGACTTTCTTCAATAAGTCTCGGTATCATCTCTGGAATTTTTGCTGAACAGATGTCACAGAGTTCTCCATCAATATCAGAACAATTGACTTGCGACTTATCCATATATTCTCCAATAACAATTCGTCGGCAGTCAGTTGTTGTCAGATATCGCTGCAACCATTCTTCATCAATATTTCGGAAACGATTGAGACTCTTACCAATCCCGCGAGCCTCTACATTAACAGAATGTGGATCGATAATTGTTGTTGCAATACTAGTCTGCCCGTTGCGTCCACCACGGCCTGATTGTTGGACCATGTCAATAAGTCCATATGGGCGATCTACGTGGATAACAGCAATGATATTTCCCATATCTATGCCGGTTCCTAATGCACCTGTCGCCGTTATCCACGATATGGGTCCTGTCTGCCACTTTTCAAGTATTGTCTTATTGTCTTCTCCTCCAGCCAGATAAAACAAGCATTTCAGTAATTCCGCCAATACTTGACATTTCTTGCGACTGCGACAATAGATAATTCCCTTATCTTCAGGTTCCATATCTTTTTCCATTTCTTGACATAGTTTTAATGTTGCCGTTACTGTTTTACCAGCTTCAACTCGTAGTACTCGATAGCTAATTGTCTTGCGGTATGTTGGAAAGTGATATATAATAGCATTCGGAACTAACATTGTATGTTGTAGGTCCCATTCAAAAACAATTGGAAGTGTCGCCGTCAGAAGTGTTAATGGAACTTGCAGGTCTCGGATATGACTCAAGGATCGCAGAGCTTCTCGATAATCAACATCAGTAAATGCTGTATGGCATTCGTCCAGAAATATATGTCGCAAAAGCTGTTGGTCCCGCAATGTTGTTGCAAAATGCATGAATGCATTATTGACCGCAACATCGGCACTGACAATTATTAATGCATGTGGGTGGCTCAAGCCGGAAGTCCATTCAACAGTATCGATACCAAAGCCAATTGCTCGTTGTACAATATCATCAACCAAAGCACGGAATGGAACAATAACGATGACAGTTCCAGCTCCACTTATCACCGCAGGTACCATAAACAATGTTGATTTTCCTTCTGCTGTACCCATGACAATAATTGCTGATTCTTCATTCCGCAAAATTGCTTTCAGCGATTCTTCTTGTGCATCTGATCGGTACCGAGCATTAACACCATATAGTCGAATCATTGCAGCTTGCATTCGATCTTGCAATGCATCCGTTGAGGCAATATAACTGTCGTTCCGCTTTCGAGTTCTTGATGCAAGCTTTGGAGTACTGGTAATAACTTGATCAATGGTAGATATTGCTCGCTTTCGCTTTACCGGAGGTTGTGAAGAAAGACCAAGAAACTGATGCCAGTGGATTGACAGTTTGCGCAACTCCGCCAATAATTCCGGTTGCAGTTTATCGAGGAAGTTGGCATTCTGTCCATAGTGAGAGATACCCATCCGTCGTCCATGCCCAGCTTGCTCATGAAGAAGATCAATCGTCTCTTCTTCATCCGACTTCTGTTCATCATCATTGTATCGTTGCATTGTTCCTGCAATTTCTGGTAAATGCTCTTTTGCAATCCCAATTGTGATTTGCCGCCACTTGCTAACTCCCATCGTGACTCCAAAGTGCAGTGCTGTCTCCCGCTTGAGAATGGTAGTGAGTTTTCGTCCAGTCCATGGCTTTGAAGTACTACCAAACAAGTAGTCATTCGCATCTGTCGTTTCAGATATGCTGTTTAAGACAAAATCCAAGAATGGAAGCAAGTATATTTGATATACCGCTAACAATTGTCCAACCGCATCTGGAAGATATCGTACAATATACCGTGTCGTCAATCGGATATCTCTTTTCTTGTCATACTCAGTGGTAAACAGAATCATTCCATCCAGAACAAAGACATTGCGTGCTGTACTAGCAGTATTTCGTATCTTGACTGAGCCAATTTCTGGTCCGCGCGCTGGCTGTCCTCCTGTTATATGCATCAACAGAAACAACAATTCTTTAAAGACCATTGCATTATGCAAGTATCTGTTCCGTTGTATAACATTCCATTTCAGTATATGAATTGTCCGATTGCTGATCTTGCTTTTCTGAAATAGCTGTTGATCTGTACTGCTTGCCATCGCTGCATCCAATACATATCCCATATCAGTATTTAGCTTATTCGCTGGCAAGCTTCCATACCAATACCCCGTAACACCATATGTCATGGAATCTTGGATTTTCGTAAGATCAACAGTTGGTTTCTTGCTAAATAGAAGCACATCGTATAGCAGTTTTGTCGCTTTTTCGATCAGGATGACTGGAAACTGACGATATCGATCCATAGATATGGGATTGCCATATAATGAAACTGTCTGTCGATCAAGACTCCAACTCAGTACCGTTCGTCCTCCTGTTTGCTTTGTAACAAACTGTCCATAAGCTAACAATGAAAGGATTTCACTTTGCGGACTATACGATCCATCCACCAGATAAGCACTTCGAACTTCAGCCAACCGTACTCCAAAATCTGAATATTCCTCACGCGCAGGAAGCTCTAGTCCAAGCCATGCTTTTGCTGGAAGTGCGTATTCCAATAACAAGAGTTTGTTGACCCAAACAAGACCAGCTAGGTATCGTGTATAGTCCTGAGGCTGACGCAATGTCATTGTCTTTTCGTCAATTCCAAGAACTGCTGTAAAAAAGACTAATGGATTTTCGTGAACTGAGCCGGTTTTAAATCGATGCTGAAGAACTTGCATACAGAAGCGCATAATATACGTCTCAATCCCATCAATGATTTTAGTCTCATTCTCATTTTTTGCAAGAGCTGGACATTGCCACTTTCCAGTATGTCGTGCCATAATCCTATGCTTATGGTTTTCGGGTTGTGGCAGCTCTTTAATTAACCAACGGATTCGATATAAAGTATCCATCTGTTCATCGGTATATCGAATACCATGCTGCTCCTCCTGATCCTCTTCCGAAAGATTGAATGTTCGATAGCAATAGATCAAAAAGCTGCGCCAGAATCCTACATATCCATCCACAGTCCCCTCTCCTTCAAGAATCGTGAATGGACGGGTATGGATATCCTCTAATCGTGGACTCATCAACCATCGCAAAATCTCTTGTGATGTATCTTCTACTGTCCGCATTGCACGAAGAATTATCTGATCGAATATCTGACAAACCCATCTTAATTCGTGTTCTTTGTCTTCAAGAGGAAGTCGTTGATCAGATATCGTTCAAAGGTTTCGTCCTGCAAAAAGCTTTTGCCATCCAGTTCGTATAAGCCAATAGTTCTTGTCATCAACCCGTGCTACCATTCCTAGAACTTGTCTCTGTTCTTCAACCTTCTCTAGTCTTTCCTTCTCTTGTCGCATTACTTCCATTCTTAAATCGTAATCCTCATCTTCAACTTCCTGCCGTATAGCCTCAACTACCATATTCTCTTCAACATTCTCTTTAACAACCCAATATCGCGCTCGATGATCTGAAAACCAACATTGTAACTTGACTGGATAGAGTCGCTCCGATTGTGGTCGTTTTTGCATATTGTGCTCCTTTGCCGCATGATCATAAACAGTCTTAATATACCGATTCCGAAAGTTACAAAATTGACAATGATATCCATTATAGACTGGCCAGTCTGGAAGAGGTATACTATTGTCTGTACGAAGAGGTATAGTATTGTTGGTATATTGCGGCAATAAAGCTACAAAATTGACCGCAGTCTGGACAAGGTCTTTGGGTAATCGGAGTTTGCGGCTTAAGTGGTACTTGATAGCGGAAGGTAGGATTACATTTCTGCAATGTTGACATAATATTAGTGATGTTTCTTTATCAAGTTTAAGATAAGGAAGTAAGTCTTGAGGTATTGATAGATCCATATTGTCAGAACGTCGTTTGTAGCGATAAAATTAAATATAAGTTGCAGAGTTTTCATATTTAGATCTAGGACTATTCGATATTAAAACAGCCTTGGATTGAATTTTTTATCGCCTAAAATCTCGTTTTGGTACTCCCAATATCTTGCCTCTATAAACCACTCGCTTGAGAGAATTCTTACCCAAAACAGGCAATTACCCGATATTGGTACTACCAATATGACATGAATGATGGTAGGCCTCCACTCATTACATACTTGGCATACGTCTTTGCTGGCTTGTCCACTGCTTTGAGATTCCCAACGAACGAGTATCCCATCATCATGTTTCGGACGTTCCAAACCAGACGCATATCCTTTACCTATAACGTTACATGTTTGGCATGTATTGTGTTGAGATTTGTGACTATTCGAATCTTAGGGGGATGGTTTAATTACTAGATTCGGATGACTTACTCGCGAACTCAGTCATCAGTGCGGCCTCAGTAGCCTCCAGTAAGGCGCTCAGCACTGACGCCTGAATCCTAAGGTTGGGGATAATGTCCCATACTACCTCCCTCATGAGTTGTTGGAAGCGGACCTTTGGTATCAACAGATTGGTCGACCTTTGCAGCTGCCTGATCTCTCTCATAACTTTCGCTATATTTGGAGTTAGTAAATCCAGTTTAAACAATATAGCTTAATACTTACAATCCGGTGGCATACGCACTATGTGCTGCTTCATCTTCTGGACTCTTCTAGAGGTCCGTTTCCAGAGAACCCTTTTTCCTCTAGGATTACTCTTCCTTTGGGGAGTACTCATCTATGAGGGTGAGGGAATAACTTTGGCTGGGAGGCTCTTTCCACTTCTTCTCAGCTTAGCCATCTACATCAAAGAGATGTCGAGTGATAATGTGGTGGCTTTAAGCGAAGTCAGGGGCGAGGTACTCATTGTAACTAGTATCTGTTAATTATACCAAGTGAGTGAGGTGATTGGTTTCCACATGGGTAAACTAACCGAAAATGACTTGGTCTGCGAGGGTGCATCGGGTCATTGGATTCTGATGATCTTTGTGACGATCCCTCTGATGCAGAAAGAAGGAAAGTGGTGGTGGTGAGTAACCAACTTAGGGTTAATCGAATTCGGCCTTGCCCTACTGAAGCCTTAAATCTGACTTTTTGATCATCGCCAAACTTAGTGACATATACAACCTTCCAGATCTAACCGGTTCGAATCTGGTTTCTGCAAGTTCTTTAACTCCCACTCAGTACTACCAGTAAGTCTCTAAATCCCACAAAACTGCCGATTTTACTAACAATATATTAGAGATATGCTCGGAATGTGTTCTGATGACAACATTTTAGGCAGGCGTTCGTGCAACCCTCCAAGACGGAAGAGTACCGGCCCCTGCAAGCATAAGCAGAAAAGCAGCGGAGATTTGAGCAACAATCCACACTCTATAAAGCGACAACTTCGGGATGATGTGTTTGGTGAAGTGAAGAGGAAGGTGGAAAACGCAAAGCATGCAGATCGATCTACAAAGTCATATGCAATTAAGAAGCTCTCTTCATCACTCGAGTATATTGGGGTGTCAGTTGAGGTCCAGGCCTAACTGAGGATAGATATATTGGAACTCTTAAAGCACAAGAAAAATGTTGGTTTCCTACTCGTTCTGACAATTTTTATGACGATCGGAAATGCTAACCTAGGTAGGTTTACGAAGGGGATATCTGCAAAAGCTGTGACAAAGAAACTTGGCTGCGATGAGAAAGGGGGTTTGTATGCTCTCTATGATGACAGAAATCCTGTTTGGGAGGATATGGAATGCGAAAATAACTTCGATATGGAAGGCATATGGCGTCGTGGTAATGAAATCAATAGGGGAAAGGTCGCGGAGCCTAGTGGGGACTACAAATCCCTAAACAGGGGTTTCGAATCTGATATCTCATGTGTGTCATTCAAGCACTAGCAACAGACATGGCAGGTTCGTATCTGTTCCTTCAGTAAGAATGCCTCTAATTGTGACAGGAGCACGATCTCCTCGTGAGAGAGGAACCACATCATTGCGGGGAAATTTTACAGTATCTCCTTCCCTCATGTCACCTTTACTGAGAAGGAGAGATCGGTTTTCCGGAACATAGCGATATGGGAGAGCGATCCGGAAGGTTAGTATTTCCTGCCTGGACCTGCGAAATGGTGGCCGAAGGCCTACAACTATGAGAGACATGGGTGGGAGCCATTCTCCCTGAGTAAAAGACTAAAGGATATGTACTTGATTGCCATAGTGAAAAGCGATCCCGTTCCTAAGGAGTGGGTTCTAACCCAGCTCCTCCTACCCGAAAAAGAGCTGGGTTTCGTGTCCGACAAATATGTCTCAGATATCTTGAGTAGGTGATATTAGCTTTGTTTCTCCAGTATTAGAATGACACTGCTCTAGATTCTCGGCTTTCCGGAACCGTAACGCCATAAACGATCTTGCAATCCCAAGTGCACATTAAAAAAGCCTCTTCCTAGCATGGGACATTGTTTTCCACCTCACTGCTGCCCAACACAACACCACTTTAAAATTAGTGCTTGACCCGTACTGTCATATTAAATCTACATTGTAGATGGATAACAAAACCACCACTTATAGATCTCTGACATGTCGTCTTATTGATGCAGAAACCATGCTGAAGGTTACGAGCAATTGCTCTCTAGTTGAAGAAGATACACTACCTGTTGGGAGTAGGTTTCAGTGTGGTTATATGGTGCTGAATGAGATGTTTATTGGAAATTGAGATAACGGAGGTACGATTTGTATATAGCTCAGAATTGAATGTAATTGATTGCTTGGTTAAATATATTAACGAGGGCATACCATGGAGTTTATATATTCCATGGCAGAGTAGAATTGAACATGGTGGGCAAGGCAATGGCAGCATGCTGCTACCACATGCTATTGCCGCTAAAAGCATGGCAATGAGCTTCTTGCTCTATTGACTGAGGAATACCAAAGTATGATATTCCTCTTATAAACACAGTAGACTCACTAGAAGGCTCAAAGCTGCCAGTCCGAATATGCTTAGCCGAATGCTAACACCCCATCTTCCTAATTAGATGTCATAAATGTAGATTCCGGGAGCTTGGAAAGCAAGGTAGGACTACTTCTATTCGACAATTCAAAGCTAAAGAAGAGAGAAGATGTAGAAGGAGGTCTCGCATTTATATATATAAGAAGAGAAAGCTCTCGAACCCGCCACGAACTGTCATGAGCCATGCCAGCCGCGGTTGGGCCCGCTGGCTATACTACGAGCAGTAGTGGTTCATGGCGTAGTCTGTTCGTGAGTTTGTTAGACAGCACAGTTGAGGTTCGCATAGAGGTTCGAGGGCTTTGCGCGAGGTTCGTAGGTCTGGCAATAAGCTCATGCGGCTTAATGCGGCTTGTAGAGGCTAGATCGAAGTCTCTGATTAAAGGTTCGTAATCACAATTAGAGGTTCGTAATCACAATTAGAGGTTCGTAATCACAATTAGAGGTTCATAATCACAATTAGAGGTTCGTGACATTAGGAAAGTAGAAGCGACTCATCTGAAGGAGTGGACGCCATGGTACCATCACACAGTGCCATGACTTTATGAGGGTAACCTTGTGGGCATTGCTTCATCCCAATGATGTTAGTGGAGTATTGCCCAGAATGGCCTATTACCCTTGAGCGGAATGCTCTGAGGTCATGCCTTGCAACAACATTTGGCTTTGCCAAACATCCCATTCCCTATATAATGTGGGCTTCATCTACACCCAATTCAAGTTAATTAGTCGCTCAATAATATTTTTCAACACTAGCTCTGTTAGTCAGGATCCCTTCTTAAACGACATCCCATAAGCGGCCAATTAGAGCCATAATTGTGCCTCATGCTGAGAGCTCGTTACCCAGACTCCCCCCAACCTTTTTCCTTTAAGGAGAGTATCACTGCACACATATTACTAGTGCCTTGGTAGCTAGAAAAGCACTTTAAGCCTCATACTTGACCAACAGTAAGAAATAAGTATTGGATTCTTATTCTAAATGGTCACGATAGCTATATAACTTCAGAATTTATTTATTTCTTTGAGGCATATAAGACCATTTTATTGTATATACCTTCACACATATCACATGAACTGCAACCTTTAGATATCATCATTTTTTCGCCTACTAAGTATTAGTATTAGCGAGCAGTAGATTCTTGTTTATATTTAGGTAAAATCTGAATACCGAAATGAGAATTTCTTAGTCTCTATAGTGGAATTCATCTTTGAGTAATGACTCCTAAGAATATAAAGTCTGGGTTCCAAAAAGCTGGTCTTGTGCCTTTTAATTCAGTAAGATAGTCAGTACCGGCATATTCTTCCCCCCCCGATTGGGTAAGGCTGTGCCAATTGACGAACCTACATGCTTAGAATAGAGTAAATTCATCATTTAAATACAAAAAAAATCTAGGTGCAGTCTGATATCTATTTCCTTGGGCAGAGTACCCGGTTGCTGTTCCCTTTCATTACTTCTCATCTACTCCTTTCTCTTGCTGCCTCCACCACGAATGCTGATGGGTCTCTACAGGTTGAAGTCTTGCCAGTAGACTTCTTGCTAGTAGACTTCTTAGGGCGTCCCTTAGACTTGACAACCCGCGGGTTTATTAGTAATGGTTACTCTACAACTAGAGACATAGTACCTAAAGTAGGCTTGACAAAGTGCCAGTATTTGTAGATATCAAATAGATGTAGAATATCCTGCTGTTGTAGCCGGTCCTGGATTTCATAATAGCAAGGAATCCCCATTGACGTTTGCAATTGGTGATGGCAAGGAGGAAGATCTTTAGCTGCTAGCATATCGTATTGCGAGAGGACCTTCTATAATGCAAATGGAGTAACTCGACCAATTAACTCTGACAAAAGGGGGATCATTAATCACTGAGGCGTCCAGTCTCGAGCCTGTCCCATACTGGCCTCATGCTAAATATGCTGATTAGTGATGAGATTTATCTTCTCAGTTACAGACTTTAAATCTCCCATTGATGATTGTAGATATGTTTTCAATACAGAGTGACTACCTTTGATTCTGGATATTACTTGGTTTCCAAAGTAAAGGTGTTGGTTACTATAGGCTCGAACAAATGAGGTTGACTATGGTTCCAATCAGGTGTTCGTGAGGTATTGCAGTAAACCAGGAATGTATCTATAGTCTTGTTGAATTGATTGGAGTTGTGTTTGGTAGAATTCAATTGTTGCTGACCCAACAAGCCCACAGAACCTAGCCATAAATCTGTCTTGGTTGTTATCCTCCTCCTCTTCTTGGTTTGGCTATATATCAAGCTGGCTCATATGTCTCTAGAAGTCTCTTTCATGCTTAATAGAAGCTAATACAGCTTTCAAAATATGCTATTAGTATAGCAAACCATAGTGCCATAAGAATACCTCTTTCAAAGCATAAATCAATACCAATTTGCAATCAGTAACCACCACAGCAGGGTCATTAATATCTTCTCTATACATCAATGTTTTTAACTCCTTTATTGCCTACAGGTAATCCTCGTTTGTCTCCCCAGCTATGAATGCAAACCCAACAAAGAATGATATGCCAAGTACCATTATATCAATAATGTTGAGGAGGGGTGCACAGAACCGGTTCGTCTTATATATACAGTCTATGATGAGGACTTCAGGATAGCACTTAAAAAGCTCGATGGACTTTGGATATGCAAAAAAAAGGTATGTAACCTCTCCACTAATATGAGTTTTATATCCAACGAATTAATCCATCTCTTGTAGCCCTAGAAGCATTGCTTCAATTGGTACCTGGCCAGCTAGTTCCTCTTGTCAGATATGGCGTCGCTCATTATAAATGTACTGTATAAGGACAAGAGCATCAGGATTAGCAAGGCGTAGTGCTGTTGTGATATGGCAGAGCATAGCACCAGACTAGGTCATCTGTATTATAAGAGCAGTACTGGCATTGTCAAGACCTTAGTACTTTGGTAAGGCAATAGGTGGAAGAGGATCATAGTTATGGTCAGGGACTTCGATCTGGAAAACATAGACTGTTCCAAAATTGCAGTGCATAATTGATGATCTAAATAGGCAATCAGTTAATCGAGAAGTAGATTCTTGCTCGTTTTTGCTTTCTGTTCCTCGATTTCAATAGGTACCGCTCTTGTAACAATACAAATAGGCTGTTTGGAGTTGTTTCTAGTCATCGGCGTAAACATACTTACTCCGTTTGATTGTGATAATATAGCTTTAAGTATGCGCATGCTGTTGGATGTGCTGATAGCATACTATAAAGGTATCAAAGGTTTTTTCTGGTGGCAGCACAAACTCCATTATGGCCTGCAATGGAAAGAATTTTTCTGGGGCATCACGGAGTATAGGAAAATGAAGCAGTAAGTAATGCATTAGTTCTATATACCATCAACCTATAAACTATCATGGTGTTTTACTAGTCATGCAAACCACCCATCATTTATTTAGCGAACTACTGGGCGCGTAGATTCAGCAATGGGTGCAGCTTTACCCAATCGGGAGGGGGAGTGTGGCCGCACTAACATGGGGGAGGTGTGGCCAAATCAAAATGGGGTGTGCCAGTACCGACTGCCTTCAGTAATTGCATTGTAACGACTACCAACTGACCCTCTTGTAATACTGGCTTCAGCTCCTTTGTAATGACCATAAACTCCCAAAACAATAAAGTACCTTAAGTATTAAGGACTAGATAAGTGGTCGTAAATGCTTATGCGGGATAACGGTCAGACAGTCACCTTAGTGGGGTTATAAACTAGTGGTTCATATACATAATCGAAGTTTGTGATATATATAGTCGGTCCATTCTAATGATAGTCTATATATAATGGATACGTTTACCGATGAGGTTACAAAAAGTGTCTTTGTCGGTCTTCTTAAAGAGTTTATAACAGTGCTGTCATCTGTTCAAATCGATCAAATCTGGGCCCTGAATTTGACAATTTGAATCACAATTCTGGTGAAATTTGATGATTTAAACAATTTGTGACTTGATTTGACAGATAAAATATTTTGAAGGACTTAAGAGAAGGTATTTTAACTACAAAAACAGTAGGTATATATTACTCATTAAATATTAAATTGTATATGACATTAGAAGATGTAATTCTTCCCCAAAAATATTCCGACTAGCTGACAATGAAATTGAATCCTCCAAAGGTAATGATACTCCATCACAACTAGCTCTTTATATACTGAATTTACTTAAGGGTCTCTAGGGCTATCAAGAGTCTCTGGCTTGATAAGGTCAATGTTAGGGTCTAGGTGAGTGGTCGCAGATGCTTGTACGGGGTCACGATTAGACGGTCGTCTCGGCGAGGCTACGAACTAGTGGTTCATGTACGTGTTTGAGGTTCATAGTATAAAGAGTTGGTCTATGCTAACGATGGTCTATGTACAATAGGTGCGTTGACCGATGAGGTTGCAAGAAGCATCCTCGTCGGTCTCTTAAGGGGTTCGCAAGCCGCGAACCTTGGCAATGCGAGCAAGGCTCATTCCGTGGTCCAAGCTCTCATGGCTCTGTTACAGTCAACTTGGAGAAGCTGAAGGACCTCTCGCAGTTAGCAATCATTGCTGAAATAGATAAAATATTTAAGGCCAGCTGGCTCAAGGTTAGGAAATTTGTTTTCTTTAAGATCCACCATACAACAGGGTCGGTGATCTCCTGGCCAGCTAAATCTAGTGCCAAATACTAGTCAAGCTTGTTAGTCTCGTCGAGTTTACAGATAGAGGTTTGGCTTTTGATCCACTAGTCGAATTGTGAAGCTTTGCCAGCTATACTAATTGGGGCTAGTAGAGAGACCCTGCCACTGAGGTTACTTGGCTAGTCAGATGATATAAATGTAGTTTGGTCTCTATACTGGCACTGCCAATACTACCGCATGCCCTTCATTGCATCTCATAGCCAGGGTAGCTGGGCTGATGTATCCCAGCGATGTTTTAGCTATATAAAGATGAGTACAGGATGAAAAATAACTGAGGCAGTATATAGAGGTGTCTTGCCTAGTTTGATGTAATAGTTATTGAGCTTCTGCTAGGCATTGGTAATAGAAATCCTGAAGTAAGCATGGGAGTTGTCATGTAAAGAGAGGACTCGATGAGAAGGTTCAGAGGTAGTGTATTCAGCTTAAATGTGTTTAGGGAGATGGTGTATTAGTGGGGGTTCTCGCTACTTGAAAGATTCTTGAGCCTGGACTGTAGGTCGCTAGTTACACTTTAGATGTGTAGACAGATGGGAATCAGTTCTTTGACTGGCCTACTTGATTGCAGCATCAGTAGGGTCATCAAACAGAGCTTTCCAGCCCTCAAGGATATCGAGGAGCCACTCAAGGCCAGCAAGGACCTCCTAGAGTTACCCATAACCATCATCCCTACCCCAGCCCTGGCAATGCATGGTCTGCTCATAGAGAGGCATGAAGACCTCGTTTAGCTCAGAGAAAAGACACCAGTCCTCCAGCATCAAGATATCCTCACAAGGGATCCGCTTCGAAGATTCCTTAGATAATTGACTCTCAATCGTAAAGGTTGTCAATTGATCCTTAAACTGGAGGGCCCATTTGATCATCAAATATGTAGAGTTCCATCAAGTCACGTTACTAACAGTAAGCCACAGCTCATAGTCTGATTGATAAAAGAAAAACAAAGTTGTTGTCTTTACATAACTTCTTGCTGACAGTCTGAAAGCATTTATAATATTGTGGGGATAATTTGATAAACTTGACAGTATTACGGAGCTTGTCAATAGGCCTCCGCTTTCGCCAGTGAGTGAGGTCATTCTGGTCACGTATCTATAAAATCTCTGACTCTTATTCGAAGGTATCAGCATCTTCATCATAGAGGAAGACCTGGCCTACAAAGTTGAAAATATACCCATAGCAGTGGATTCGATGGTCTTTAACATCAAAGCAGTTATTAAAGGCTGGGATAATAGCAGGGAAGAAATGGATAAGGCAGGTATCATTATTACTAGCGTTATCAGCGACAACAGTACCAAGAGTGTTATTGATTACAAAGTTGTTTATTACTGAGATGAGAGTTGATGCAAGGTTTTTGCTATCATGAGCCCCAGCTTAGCGACGTAAGGCAAGCAGGATGTTTGTTTGTTTGTATTTGGAATATAAAAAGTGAGTATGGACAGCCATAATCATATATGCATTCGAGCTGGTCTATAAATCAAAGCTGAGATGGATCTTCGATGTAGCCTGGAGAAGTTGCTGGTAGGCTTGGCCTTTCTTTACCTTGTACTGAGACCATAGCTTTTATGATAGAGTGGTATAGCCCCAGACCATCTGTTCTATAAGTTTAGCATCAAAGTGGGCAAAGAGATAACGTAGATATGGATCTTGAAAGGTAGTAAAGAGTTGATTGGCATGAACAATGAAGCCTAAGACTAATTTCTAGGCCTTCTGAGTCTCAAACTTAGGTATCATAGAGGAGTTTAACTATAGTTGTTTTGAGGATATGGGTAGATCGGTTGTTGTTGGGATCACTTTAAGAGAGTCGGATTCACTTTGTAGGTATATATGATGGTCTTTCGCCAGATGCTTATCTGCCGATAATGTGGCATCAGCTTTGTAGGGCAAGAAGAATATATGCTGGTTATAGCAGCGGCAGATCCAGAAAGCTTCATCTAGCTGATTGACTTTGTTGACGATTACTACCTTACAAACAAAGAGACTATGGTCCTTGATCTAGCTGATCTGTAGGCGGCAACCCTTTCTGCTGAGCAGCTGGTCAGAAACAAAGCATTACCTCTTGATTATGGCAATGGGGAGATCATTGAAGGTCTGCCGAGACTCAAAGTTGCTGGTGGTATTTGCATTATCACTGGTGGATGACATAAGATGAGTCTTGATTGAGACATATGGGGTAAAGTTAAAGATTGTGGCCATCGCCAAAAGTGATTGAATCAATTAAAAAAGAGTCTTTCAAGGGATTATAATCAGCAGCAAGGTTAAAGGTAAACGAGTAATAGGATAGGGTAGTTAGGTAGGGCAGTTGGGCAGATTAAATACATTCCTAAAGACATGTTAAGAAAACATGACGCAATTAGTTGGCAACAAGTCTCATTTGAAGCGTTAGCTAAGTTAAATAGTCCCCTTTTTTATTGGTTTAGCACCCAGAGTAACAAAAATCCATAGTCTAGAAGGCCTCTTAAATTTGACCAAATTAGTCAAATATCCTAAGATCTGAATTTATCAATTTGAATAGAGAAAGAGGCCCAGATTTGCAAGACTATTTGCCGATTTAATTGAATAGATTTGAATGCGTGGCAGTGCTGATTTATGAGCTACGAACCTTGGTAGGGTAAGCAAAGCTCGCTCCACGGTCCAAGCTCTTATGGGCCTATTACATCAAGGATATGATCGCTATGTTGAAGCAATAGAGCTCTGATCATCATAAAATTCAGGCAAAAATTAACAAGGCTTTTACTATTGCATTTACTGACTGACTTATTTTACAATAAGAAAATTAAGAACTTTAGACTCATGTTAGTCAAATGAGAGAAAAGGGCTCAAAAAAGTGAAAGTGCATTCCTAGTAGCTATAAACAGACTGTTGGTAAGACTCAAAAGGTCTTAGAAGCTCCCAAGTATCCTAGAACTACTCAGCATAAAGCAAAGCAACCACAATGGAGCCCTACCCTTTCTGATACTGAAATCAACTTTGACAGTCCCTACTATACTTCTGGAGATGATATTGATGCTAGTATCATCATGGTAGTGTCATAGTAGAGCAGAGTAGGAAAGTAGTCTGCTTTCTGGATGTGATCTGCTTCCCAATGAGTGACTCTAGTATTATAAACAGTTTTAAACTAACTATAATTAAAAGTCTTAATAGCATTCTGAAGTTGAATCTCACAATCCATAACAATTAAACTTTTATTTGAAGTATAGCCAGGCATTAATGAGGCCTGGAAGCGAGGGTTCCAGAAAGTGACTCATGTGTGATGTGGTGGTCATCTGCCGTGATCCTACTTACCGGGCGCGTGAAGGGCCAATATCACACCGCCCTGGGAAAGTCGAGGCTAACTCCGTCGTTGCAAATGTCTGTATTGTTACCTCGGACCGCAATCCTGAAAATCCCGTTTGGCAATATCCAACCCGAAGGCATGAACGACTTCGAGCAGGTACTAAACAAGGCTGTTTGTGGCGGCGGCAGCGTCGGGGAGCGTATTCCAGGAGCGGCAGTCGTTGTAGCCGATAAGGGAGGTCTGTTTATCTTCGGTCTCTAGAACAGTTGTAGCGGTTTGACTAGGCTGACGGGGAAGGTGGAGTTGATAGGAAAAATCCTCTACTCCTATGCCGCAGGCATGGCGTCTGTTGACCCAAAATCCACGAAGCCCATGCGGCTGGACACCGTCTGCTACATTGCGTCGCTGACGAAGCTCGTGACCAGCATCTGTGCTATGCAGTGCGTAGAACGCGGGCTTATCGGTCTTGACGATGACGTTTCTGATGCGATGCCGGAGTGGAAAGATGCCGAAATTATAGAAGGCTTCGAAGAGAGTAGTGGAAAGCCGATCTTGCGCAAGGCAAAGAACAAGATTACCTTACGGTGAGCAGCTAAACCCGCCTTGGACCAGTGGGGAAACTAAAGAGACTGGCGTGGAGATAGGCACCTTCTTACCCACACTAGTGGCATGGGGTATGACTCTGTGGAATCAAACCTGTTTCGGTGGAGGGCTTATCGAGGGGAGTCGCCGAAGGCTTGGTGCGGTTCCATTGTAAGCAGGTATTCCCATTCCAGAGGATTGGTGAACAGACTCTCTGAGAGGAGTATTTACAACGCACCTACTAGCATGAAGGCTGCTTCCTTCCGTTGTGTTTCGAGCCCGGGGAGGGATGGAAATACGGCACCAGCACTGATTGGGCTGGCAAGTTGGTAAGTTAACCTGTTTTCTAAGCCTAGTGCTCTACTCCGCCCGAACCTTAGGCATAACTCTAGCCCCTTAGGTAGAACGCTTGAACGGTGGAGTCCGCCTTGGAGAATATATGCAGAAGCACATCTTTGACCTCCTAGGGATGAACTCCACGACCTTCAACATGACCACTCGGCCGGACCTCGCTCCTCGCTTCGCAAAGCTTACTAACCGCACAGATTCCGGCGATCTCGTCCCGATCACTAACCCGGTCTTTCCCCCTTCGCCCGTCGACGACTGTGGTGGCTGTGGGCTCTATTCTACCGCAGAGGATTTCATAAAGCTCCTCGTTTCGGTCCTCACCAGGGACGAGAGGATCCTGGGGTTAGAGACCTTTGAGGAGATGTTTCGGCCGCAATTGAAGGAAAACGGGGCAGATCTGATGAAGGTTCTTGAAGACCCCGTTTGGCACACCTGGCTGGCGTCAAATTTTCCAGAGGGCCTCAAGTGTCAGCATGGATTAGCTGGGGTGTTGAATTTTGAGGAGACGCCGACAGGGAGGAAGCCAGGGTCGATAAGCTGGTTGGGAATGCCGAATCTGTTCTGGGTGAGTCGTGTCTTTTATCAGAGATAATTCGGGAGATAACTACAGTCAGGCTGGCTGATGATTTATGGCGTTTGGGATAGTGGGTTGACCATACAACTGGGGTGTGCGGAACCTTCTTCGCGCAGGTCACTCCGTTGGGCGATGTCGGCACGGTGAATATGTTTACAGAGTTTGAGAAGGGTGTGTATCGGATGGTTACTCGGGATTCTTGTGATCGCCGAATTGGGAAGAAGGTAGATAGATAGCTCTCTATCTCGACGACTGCCTAGCTCACACTAGCGATTCGCATCCCTCCCATTATACTATGTGCGTGGCTGCATGGCTATCCACAAGGCGAAAGTGTCGATACTCAAAGTAGAGATGCCTCTAGACTATTATCATACCTTGTCCGATTGTTCCCGCTGAGGGAAACAGCTTGCCAATGGGATTGCGGGTATGCCTTAGCTTTTGCACCAGCTACAAAGTTTCCGGGCTAACGGGGTACGGGAATGCCTTCCCGTACGCATACCAACTACGTTATCATCCACTTTTTAGTGATTGGTGCATTCAAATACTTCCAGAGCACACTCGGGGGGGACCTAGGGGAAGGGGGTTGTGTACATATATATTCGGCTTGGCTTTCATCAGAGGCCGTCAGAAAGAAAACTACAAAGCGAAGTCCACTTGTTAATGCCTTTGAAGGAGATAATTCAAACCGCAAAAGCGTGTAGTTGCTGATGGAGGGACTCTTAAGGAAATGACTTCGAGGGAAATAAAATCGGCCACATCCCTTGGGGGCATTTCGTCCATAACCGGAAACAAAAGAAAAAGGCCGGCCTTGTCGCCCCTTTCAACCCCTTCATGGCGGGTGTACGGCCCGAATATACGGTAATATTCCCTGGAGAGCCATTTGAAGAAATAGGAAAATACATGATATAACACCCAGAGAAACAGATTTATCACATACCCGGGCATTTCGTTCATAAAACAACATAAAGAAAAAGGCCGGCCTTGCCGCATCCCTTAACCCCCTAAAGGATGGAGTTTAAGCCGAGTAAACGCCAACAGGTCTCCTCAGGAGAAAGAAAAATAGACATGATGTAAGAAGCGTTTCCCCCGAACCAGGCTCACACGTAGGTTGGGCAATGTCGAAGAACCGTGGCTTATATCTCTACGGCTCCAAGTCGATTGGCCTTGCATGGGGTCATACCAAGGGCTGTACGGCTCCTTTTCCTCGGTAAGAGACGGTCAATTTGTCCATTCCTCGTGTCCACGGCTTGCGTTCACGGCCTGTAGGCGGGGGGGCCTACCAAGCCCTTGGGGAAATCGATGCCCACTCGGACCCGTGGTTCTGTCGATAGTAGTTCGGTGGTACTGTATACCCACCTATCGGAAGCATCTGTTGGCCATATTGGTACATGAGGCTCAGCGGTAGCATCTGACCAGGCATTGGGAACCAGGTCTGTGACTCATAGGGTATTGTGCCAGGGATGAAGCTGCCCAGATACACGCTCCCTTGGGGCCCGGTAGGGGAGAAATGATGCCGCTTGCGCTGGTGCTCCATGAGTTTATCGCGTCTGCTACACTGATAATTGCATCCACGCATGGGGCAGTCGAAGGTAGAAGCGATTTGGCGATAATGAATTTTGTAATGGCGATCCAAATCGGCAACGCGGCCAAAATCCCTACTGCACCCGCTGTAAAGGCAAATATACCTGTCAGGACCAGTGATAGACTCGAAAAAAGTTCTCTGAAGGCGTTGGATCGAGTTATCGGTGGGCATGCGATCCATCTGGGAAGGCCAACTTTAAGGTTTGCTCTCTGGGATTGAGGGAAATCCAGATAAAGAGTAGTTGAACGGAAAGAACAGCTTGAATAAGTCCAACCTTATCTGAAACGGAAGAAGAAGGGCGAAGGTTTATCCGACGGAAGAAGGAGGCTTCGGTATAACCTAATTTGAAATGGTAGAAGGGCCACATCCAACGCAATCCCACGGTCCTAGAGGTAGGCTTCGTGGATTATCCGGATCCCGAATTCGGTAGTAAGACGGCAGCACGGTCTCTTCGGAGGACATTGGGCGTCTGAGGTCTTCCGGTTGTGCTGTCCACCAGTTTGTGAGAGGGAAGTGTTGCTAGTACCTATGAGGGGGTTAGCTTTTTCGCCTGTAAAAGCATTGAGACTAAATGAGGGTAGCTAGAGAGCAGACCACCGAGCGGGGCTGACACCAGTATCGAACAGCGTTACCAGGCTTCACTGTCTGTAGTCAGTTAAGATTCCCATTCCCTCGGCGGATAGACAACCGACTAGTTTCACGGACCTTGCGGTAGCGCACCCTTTCTGAACTGGAGGGATAAAAGAGGGGGCACGCAAGACGCTACTGCGTCCCTGAGCCTTATTCGGATTTGGGGTTTAGACTTCGAGTTCGAAGGGCGAGATCCCAAAATGCCCACCTTTAGTATTCGAGCTACGACTCTCACGGCTAGCTAGACGGCCGAACATTCCGCCGCTTGTGGTGACACGATTCCATACTAGAGAATGCGCCTGAGGGCGTACATACGTGGTGCAAAAGGGCGTATGCATGAAGGGCGTATGCAGCAGGCAGACTAACTCTGCCGTAGGCAGCGACGATAAGGGTAGCGATGGCCGCAAGCAGCGAGGCCGACCTGGTGTGGGCCGGATGATAACGAATAGCACTCTGGGGATAAGGGTACGAGGCTGAAAGACTGGAGTTCGGTATGGGGGCCGTGCGGGTTTCGGCCGGGGCGCTGTTGGTGCGGTTGAAGGAGATACGCACCGAGAGCCTTGCGGGCGGAGTTGCAGCGCTCCCTTCTCCCCGCACGGTGAACTGAAACATCACTGGATCCGTATGCTTGCGAGCGCCACCGCCCGAGCTGCAGATACCAGTCTCGATGCTGCCTGCGATTGGACATTCTGGCGCCTTGGTGTACTTGGTAATGAGTAGCCATTCATTGTGCTTTCAGCCGTTTCGCACTCCAGCCACCATCGAGAGCCAGAAGTGACTCCTCCGGCAGTAGCTTCTTCAAAAAAGACTCTGATCCGTTGCAGCCGCCTTCGTGATCCAGCCACCACCATGGCGTTGGAAATGGCTCTCTCCAGAAATGGAGTGGGGGTCAATTGTGGTAGAGCTAAAATCAAGACTGAACACCAAAACTGCCAACAGCGAACAGGATCCAACACCTGGCGTTCCGTATCCAGTTGCTTCAGAGGAATTCATTGACGAGAACCTGCATGTCAATGAGTACGCAATAGTGAGTTGTATATTCTCGGAAATAACATGGCAATGAAGTAGGGGAAGCAACAGATGAGTGATTCGACACAAAAACGCGTCATTGCGATTGCTTGGTGGAGCGTTTCATAGATAACCCACTCTATTCCCACGCAGGACACGAACTCGAAGTTGAAAACGGAAAGCAAGCCATCTTGCCGAGTTTGGCGATGCCCCCCTCCTCCTCGACCAGTAGTCAATGGTGTCGTGCTCTTGATCATTGAACGATGGAAGTGGGGCTTGATAGCGACTGCGCCTGTCTCGGGCATGAAACAGGAACTAAATTACTTTTGGAATAGGAATGCTGGTAACAACCGTCATAATACAAATGCGGATTTTGTTATAATCCTGCATCGGTTTTTCCGCCAAAGCCGTTGTTGGATCAGTTCAGGTGATAGGGACCCTTCAAAGACCAAAGACGCGACCTAGAGATCGTGAATGAACAACCGGAAAAATTGAAGGTGCAGAACTTCAATCCCAACATTTCGTCAACTCGTTGCCATCGCCGCCTGCAGCCGATATCTACTGTCAGCCATCTCCTCTAGCAGACTTTCTTCCTCCCGATAGCGACTCAGGTGTGTCGAGCTACCGAAGAATTTTTCACACCCGCTAATGATCCCTCTCCCCCTCATTGAGTTTGAAGCTACCGCGCAACGACTTGCCGCCCGCACTCTCCAAATGCGAGGGCGATCTGCTCTGCGTTATGTCCGATTTACTTTACGACCTCATCGTCTGGCCGACGCAAAGGGGGATCCCGATACGGATTGTGATAGAACTGTAGCTCTCTTTGCTAGAACACTTATCAGAGTGCTCATCCGTTACAACGATAGGCACGATGTATGCTAATGCCTCCATTCTACCCGTACCACCTCTGGCGAACTTCTCATAACGTCTCATCTTGCAGAAGTTCGAAACCTATATCCTTTCGCAAATACTCCGTCGTCGTGCCATACACCGTCTACTTTACTGGACTACCGGTATTGGCACTGGATGTGAGCAGGGACGCCAGTGTACTTCTCAAGACTATGAGGTCATTGCGAGGAACAGACAGGGAAACTACAGCTTTAGGCCCATCCCCTCGGATGAGGGTGGGGGTTCACTAACTACATCCACATCCAACGCGTCTGGTGTTCACACCAGCAATTCCCCAGAGACAGAGTTACGCCGTGCGACCTGGATCCAGCTTGTCGCTCTCGCAATGAAGGCAAGATTAGCCGACAGAGCACCCAGAGATGTATACTGGTCGTTTACCGCGAGGCTTAACGGCCACAAACTTACTCTCTACGCTGCCAGTTGCTCGAAAGCCTTCCTCGATAATCTGCCTGATGTGATTTCACCAGGATCGGTCCGATTGTATAAGTCTCAGACGGTCGACTTGTCGCTCCAGGAGGGTCGTCGGAAGGCAACTTGCACTTTACTAGGCTTAATTCGATATCTAGGCTCAAAAAAGACCGAGGCCATATGATAAGGGTGCATACCCCTTGAGTGTGATCAGCCCAAAGATCTGCCACACTGTCATTTCCCTCCCTAGGCCTGATCCCCCATTCACTACGGCGGGCGATAAGGCACTGGCGACTTGGCGGCATGTATAGGTCATCACTACGATAACTTTCCTTCTACTTCCTCGAGTGCAACCTGTTGGTTGGTGGAGTCATTAGGTGGTGGCATTCCGCTGCTCCGGATAGGGGCTAAGATAGCAACCAATTCAACGCCTCAGCAGCCTCAACGGTTGTCTGAGCGCAATAGCCTACACAATGGGCCTCGTTACCACATTAGAAGGACCGAAACCGAATCTATTGATGATCTACGTCTTGTGTGCCTCCCTCCGTGACCTCGCTGTGCCTATAATTACAACACATCCTCATGCCAATAAAAACTATCCTACGTTGAATTTTACGATTAAATCAACAATCCCAATGTCTAATTCAATCTCATACCCGTCTCGCCAAATAGGGGCTATGGTGACTTGCGACACTATCTTCTGTCTACCGGGATTGGTTATTCCCACAGCAATTTCACCCTTTGCCTCCCCATTTCCCGGCGAACTAAGAGGCAGATGTAACTCCAATTCAGCTTGGGGAAAAGTAATTTTGACTAATAACATTCAGCTACATCGAACAGGAGAGGACGGGAAACGGCTTACTGAGTTGGATTACAGACGGAGTAGGCAGTCGAAGATATTCGATGGAGGACGGAAACAGCTTTTTCGACTTGCTGGACCCGGTCGGATCGAAGGGTTGCCGATATCGTCGACACTGAAGTTTGGGTCAGTTGTCTTCCTGTATCGTTACTTGGGACCACCCTCCCGTACAGCCATATATGCCATCCCTTTCAACCAAGGGGGATCCTGATATCTTTGATCTACCACCCCGCCAACCTCACACTATACCCACCAAAAGACACTTTTTGTCGTTGGGTGTTTTGGTGTCGCGGGTTCTCTAGGTTGAAGGGCGAGTCCCCTACCTACATATCCCAACTTTCCTCCGGTACGGCTGCACATTACTCGGCAATTGAGTGTGTTCTTGGCCTTCAGTTTTACAACTGATATTCCCATATTACATGGTGGTGACTGCAGTCATCACCCGCTAATGTAAAGCTTCTACACCAGAGGAGTGCGTGCACGGACCTGAAAGAGGGTCGTGCCCAGCCGCCAAGATTAGGCTTTAGATCATCAACGTCATCACCTCCATCATCTCCAATTCTTCTACAGTACCACCTCACTAGCACTGCACCAAGCGTATCACCACAGCTAACCTAAAGATGCCGTACACACCTGGAATACCTCTGCGGGCACTTAGGGAACGTCTCGAACAACTTAAAGGCAGCAAGGATCCTGCTGCATACGAGAGATTTGCTCGAGACGTGGAGAAAGCAGTCCGAGAGAGAGAGGCACCCGCAAGTCCGAATGCTGTATGTGGCAGTCCAATGTAATAATCTAAAGCCATCACTAATTCAGCAAATGTGCAGTCTTCAGAGCCAGCGTCAGGACTTACAGAAAACCAAGTATTTCAATACTTCAAGCTAGAAAATGAGCGCAGAGAGATCTTCAATATAGTTGGATACGACATTCCCAGATATACCCTCCGAGCCGTTCAAAATATGATACCTTTTGACCTGGAATTTCCCGTCACTGCTAGGCTACGTAGGATTCCCCAGCTGCCTCTTACCGCACTGCGTTCTTACTTACGCTAACCCCACCAGATGAAAACCTCACGATATTCAACAAAACGTTCAACGCACGGAGCGAGCAGTTTACGCGGACAGCTATTTCACTAGTACTTATGGAAGTAGTCTATACGATCCACCGGTACCAAGACACTGACCCAGTGCATAACGATGTTTCCGAGCCGACTCCCACAAGCCCCGATACCCTGCAATCTCCAGACCAGGCACATCGCCCAGTAACTCCAGAAGGATTTCCCCAGACTTTCCCTCGAAAATATCTGAAAATATTCTCCGAGTATACAGCAAATTACAAGCTGCAATATGACGGCTCTGCCCATAATATTGGGGGGCGTTTTGATCTAGCGGTGGGCTATGATGGGGAGGGTGGCGGACCAACTCCTCTGTCTGCGCTGCTGTTCGTGACTGAGTTGAAAAACGAACGAGAAAGTCTCGACCAAGCCTTTCCTCAATTATTTGCCTATATGGCAATGACGTACCGCGCGCGTCAAGATCAGCTAAAACGGAACCACAACGTATACGGGCTGGTCACAAACTGGTTGACTTGGCAGTTTGCGATGATTGAAAACAACATTCTTCATAAATCGAATGTGCTCCATCTCGTCAAAGACTTGTCATTGATCATGCAATTCTTGGGAAGGACTTTGCTTGCCTCAGCTCTGCAGACCCCTACATCCTCTCCATTTATATTCACAAGCAGCGGTCGTGAAACGTCAGGTGGTGCTGATGATGGGTTGCAACATATCGGCAAGTTTCGTCAGAGCGTGCTAGAGGACCTCTTTGAATTTGAAGTAGTCGACGTCAGTATGGACTAGGTGGGGGGTGCGGAGGGTGTTGGAAATTATATGGTGGCGACTGCAGCCGTTACCCATCGATATGCGGACAAAAGCCATAACTCTCCCCAGCCGACGACGTAAAACCTTCAGTTTTGCAACTGCTCTTCCGATACTCTGATATTACATGGTGGCGACCGCAGTTATCACCTATAGATATGCGCACCAACTGTTTGCTTTACCTTCACCTCATGTCAATGTCGTGTCGTAATTCCCCACCAGCCGTCCTGCACTGTACCATGATATCTTCAATTCTACAATTGTTCTTTTGATATCTACTCAAACATCACAAGGTGGCGACTGCAGTCGTCACCCACTGGAACATGATATCTTCAGCTCCGCAACTGCTCTTTCGGCACTCATACACACACCACACGGTGGTGGCTGCAGTCGTCACCCACTGCCAAAAGTGTTTTCCAACTTAATCAGCATCGTAACCATTTTAAGAAGTTTGCCTACTTACCAGCACTCTCAGCGCTGTTTGTATTCTAACCCACCAGGTTCTAGGTCTTGCCCTGAAATGTCCCCTAAACCCACTTTCGCAAATCCGCCCAACTCTCGGACGAAACTCCGACCAAAATTCTCCCCCAGCAGCTTCCTTAGGGGAAGAGAGAAAATAGTTGAAGTAAGTTTCATTTCCAATACAATGCTAGATCCGCAGCCAGTGATGGACACTGGACTAGGTGGGCGCTTATAGACCCGCGACAGCGCTTGAATCCACCAGCCGCCTAAGCTACGACACTTCGTGTGGGCATCACGCAGGCCTAGGATAACGAGCTCCTACAGTCGAAATCCATATCAGCGTGCACAGTTCTATATCGTTTCGGCCAGCCCGGTTCACAAAATCCTATAATTTTAATATATCGAAATAGAACACCCGTCCGCTACTCCCCGCCCTTAATGAATTTGTAGGAAGCACTAGGTGTGCGCACAGTGGAACTTATGGCAGACAGCCTCCCTCGTGGAGGCGGCTGCAGCTTGGGTTCGGTGGTGATCATCCTCTATTCTTCTTCAGGCTACAAGCTATCTAAACGTTGCGTGTGTGCGCCACGTGACTCGGCGCGGTCGCAGTCACAATGCTCCCGCGACGGCAGCTATTCCAACAGAATTATCCTTCAAGTCACTGGTGAACACACCAAGCTCACGGTACACGAAGCCAGTTCAAACTGGTCCTCGTGAGATATTCGTCGGTTTACTCATACGGGGGTATAGGACATTTAGACTTGACGCACCTCGAGTACGGCTGCACAGTCAACGCACCCAATCCTGTCGTGCCATCGAGTACAGGAAGAAACGATTACTCAGGCGGCTGTCGCAAAGCAATCCATTTTAGCATAGAATACATGGCTGTGGGCATGCCGCCTAGGCAAGCGGATAGATGCCCTTACCCTGATACGATACCCTAAAACATAACACTGGATCCAGGTAGAAACAGCGCTTTGGTTCTGACTCCGAGCAAGGCGCTTAGGGCTACCATACTCAAGTATAAATAGGCCATATCACTCAACGGAAAACGATTACCTCTAGAAGTCAACATAGGATATCACCAGCAGATTATCTGCCCCAACTCCGTTATGGACAAAACACTAGCACTACCAGCGCCACCTCAACAACTACTACTACCAGCTCCGTCGGCTCTCCGCGATGGGCCACGGTCGCCAAACATACCACAGACAAGTGAGCTCCCCCATAGGCCTAAGGAGGGGACACTAAATGACCCACGATTCGAGACCACGGCAAAATCTTCCAATCACGCCATAGCGAACAGTCACTTGTTCAACCCGCGGATCGGGACAACGACAACGATTTCCAGTGGCGAGGTGCCCCGCCTCAAGAAGGCCATTCCATAAAATAAACATGGACACCAGGCACGCAGAGAAAAGTAAAACCCCACACCAACAACAACAACAACAACAACAACAACAACAACAACACCATCTACAATACTCATAACTATTTCTTCAAGAATTCTCTCCTCCATCCATCCTATAGCTAGAACAAGTATGTTACCCATTATCCCATTCCTCTCCTTCCCCCACCTCTCCACTCCCTCCCTCCACACACCACGAAAAACAAATATATTAATACCAACCAAAATCTAAAAAAATTAAAAAAATTAAAAAAAATACTCGGGAGAGGCCGCTTTAATTAAAGCAAATCCCCCCCCTCAAACCCCCAACCTTTCTTTTCAAAAGCAGCCACACACAGCCCCCAATAAACAACGAAAACCCCCATCTACCTTCTTTCCTTTTTTTTTTTTTTTTTCTCTCCCGCAAAAAGTGAGCTGTATGTGGTAGCAGCGGCGGCGGTAGTAACCCCATAAACACCAAGGCAAAGAAAGAAGAAAGAAAAAAACAAAAAGGAAGGATGGGAGAGGGCGTTGGGGAATCTCTCCCCACATATACAAACATCCATGATCCACCCAGGGAGTAGTAGTAGATAGAGATGCCGGGAGGATATTTTCTCAATAAAAACAAAATCAAAATCAAAATCAAAATAAACAACCCTCCACGCAAAGTATTTTTATTATTTTTATTACTTTCTTTAAATAAAATTTTTTCGGCTCGCAATATCATTACCCCCCTCCACCCCCATTTTTTATACTGATAAAAGCAGCTATTTTTTTTTTAGGAATTAAAAAATAAATAAAATTAAAATAAAATTAAAAAAAAAAAAAAGCCCACCAAGCCCCCATTTATTTTTTAAAAAATCCAAAAAGAAAATCTATATAACCTTGACCCCCAAGTTTTTTTATTCCCTCCCGCCCGAGACAGTACAAAATAAATCTCTTATGTTTCTTTTTTGGAAAGGGGAGGAGGAGGGAGGGGGGAAAGGGGGGGGGGAGAAGAGATGTTGAGAAGGAAATCATGTCATGTCAAAACTCCATTGAGTTTTTGAAAGAAAGATAATAAGAAGAAAAAAAAAACCTTGCCGGAGAATGCAGTGAGATAGTGAGGCTATCAAGGCTATCATGGCGAAAAGCAAGGCAAGAAAAGAGAAGATAGGACGCTATTCACCCGAACATCTGCCCTGAACTCCCCTCCCCCGCTCTCCCTCTCTCCGTAATGCCCCGGTACCCTTCCTCCCAAAACCACTTCTCCTCTCCAAACGCCGGCTCGAGCTCGTCCAGCCAGCTAGCCTTTTCGTTCCAAGTTGCAAAGAATAGCCGATCCAGCCACGCCGGATCGCGCGACTGGAAGAACTTCAGTACGATAACTTTCTCGCCGTGGATCGCTTGGGTGCCAACAACGGCAACTTTTCCGGGGGAAGCAGACATGATGGGGCCGCGCACGGTGCGGGCGAGGCCACTGAGGCGGGAGTAGGCGTTCGAGAAGAGGGAGAAGGCGGCGGTGAGAGGGACAGAGAAGTAGGATTTCGCGCCGGTATCACGCTCGATGAACCTACAGTTAAGGTATGTTATGTTAGGGTTGGCGTGGCCCTCTCAGTTCCCTGCCCGCTGGACCTGGGTTGCATGAACACTCACATATAGTACGGGATAAGCCCCAGCCTCGTCTGGAGCTCCCACATATGAGCCCAAACATCCGGATCATCATTAACGTGCCTAATCAGCGGACTCTGACACCTAATCTGTGCGCCCGTCATCCTAATTGCCCTTATCGCCTTGGATACCACCGGATTCTCCAGCTCTCGCGGATGCGAAAAGTGCGCCTGCACTGCAAGATGCTTCCCGCTCTTCGCAACTTCCTCAAACAACTTCAGCACATCCTTGGCATCCGGGTCAGTCAGGTAACGGTAAGGCCAGTACGCAAGGGACTTGGTGCCGATACGGATGGTTTGCAGGTGCGCAGTGTCCGGGTTGCGGAGAAGCGGGGCGATGTAGCGCCGGAGAAGCATCGCAGACATGACCATCGGATCGCCACCTGTGAACAAAACGTCCTTGATGGACTTGTGCTGCGCGACGTAGCGTTGCAAGGTCTCAGCATCCTTACTCTGGAACTGCTGGCCCGACCCAACGCTCGTGAATTGTGCCCAACGAAAGCAGTATGTGCAGAACGAGTGACAGAACTGACCTTCCGTAGGGAAGAACAACACCGTCTCCCGGTACTTGTGCTGCATCCCCGGCACCTCAGCGCCGTCAAGAAGCGGCACGTTCTCCTGCTTTTGGTTCGACGGGTGAGGGTTCAGGTTCGCGCGGATAGACTCGGCCAGTGTGCGGAGGTCGACGCGTGAGGTGGCCGGGTGGCTCATGGCAGCGGTGATACGCCCAAGCTCGTTGGGAGTGAGCATTCCTGGCTGCGGGAAGACGAGCTGGAAGTAGGGGTCGTTGGGGATGTTAGACCTGTTCCAGCCTCCACGTCAGCCATGCATGTCTGCGGTCTTGCCATGATGGGCGGATGGATGTTTCCTGTCCCTCTCCTCTACCTCCCCGTGTCGTGCCCTCTCCCATCAGCCCAAGGCTGTGCAAGAGCTCTCCTCCCAACCCAGATAGAGGAAGACTAGAAGGGGGATATAATTTAGGTTGGAAAAAATTAAATAAATAAATAAAAACCGAAGGCCCCCCCCCCCCAAAAAAAAAAAAGAATTTGCATCCAAAAATAATAATTCTTCCTGCTAGAGCGCCCAAACCCCCACGAGAGCTAGCCAACAAGGGCAACAAGTAAAAAGCAACATACCAATCAATAAGATTATCCGCCACATAATTATTTACGCGCATTGGAAACACCTGTGCGGCAGCTACGTAGGGCTCTGGGTCTAACCGTGGCACGTAGCGCGCAAAAAGAGCCCTGATGTGGCTCTTGGTGAACAGCTGGAACTTCGACGATGGCGGTTTGGAGGCGATGGGGACAGAGGGCGATGCCGCCACTGCTCTTGCACGTGGGAGGGGAACAGGTATCGGCGGAGGGCAGGAAGATGGATGTGGGGGCTCTTGTGCTCGATTTGGGTCCGGCTGGCGATGCCGGAGGTAGTGGAGAGGTAGTGGCAGCGGGTCCATGAGCATTCGCCGCGTCGCAGTGGTGGTGGTGGTAGTGGTGGTGGTGGTGGTTGTGGCCGTCGTCGGTGGAGGCAGCGGCACCACCACCACCCGCCCATCGTCCACTGCTGGCAGAGCGTGAGAATAGCCTCTCCGCTGCTGTTGCTGCTGCTGCTGGTGCCGCTGCCGCTGTTGCTGTTGACGGCTCTGTCCCCGCCGTTGCGCTCGCGGTGGCGGCGAGGTGAGAGGCAGGACCCTTGCGAGGGCCGCCTGGTGGTGGTGGTGGCGACGGCAACAGAACATCTCTTACTACGGACACTGGGATTACGTGGTATTTTATCCACGTGTGGGTGTGTGGTGGGGGAGTGGAAGGGAGGGTAGAGGATGTGGGTGGTGGTGGCAGCGGAGGCTGGTTGTGACGGTGGTGGTGGAGGAAACAAAACTATACTGCTTTGGAGAGCTGGAGGAGGAGGACGACGGGCCGATCAAGCAGTATATCAATCAGGCTGCCCGCACCAGTACGTGCTCTTCAGGTTGCTCTCTCCCCGTTGCCCGTCCCATTCGTCAACCTGCCCTCTTTGCTGGTCAGCCTCTCCCTTTCTAACGCTTCTCGCGCTGCTCAGTACTCCCGCTCAACAACGGCACTGTATGATAAGTCGACAACTTACGGCCTCCCCTGTCGGGCCACCACTGCCACCACCACCCTCCCGCCGAAAAAAATAAATAAACATCCACCAAGAGCCCAAGTCTAGACATCTCATCCACGGGCCACACCACGCACGCGTCGCTGGCCCTAACCTATAAGTCTGAATCACGTCGATCGCTTGGGACCAAGCCCCGCAGCAGGCCGCGGCGGCGGGCGCACGGGCAGACGGGCATGCAAGGTTAACCAGGAGCAGGGTCAGCACAGTCTGCCCGGCAAGGTGGCTGGATGGGTTTGGGTCTCTGTCGATGGGTGCGTTGCGGTCCTGTGTGGTTGGTGGTGTGCGCTGTGCCTCGCCGACAAGTACAAAAGGGGGATCACGGCGCGCAGAGGAGGTTAGCGGGGCATTTGAATTTTTATTTGATTTTTCGATTTTCCCAATTCCCCCTTCCCATTACGACGGAAGAAGTATCTTTGGTCTTGTCTTGTACGTTATGTTTAACCCCCACTTTCTATTTTCCTCATCCATCGCCCCACTAGTTCGCCGGGTGAGTTTCACTCCCATGTGCTCCACGTTCGCTCCACCATGCTCCATGCTACGTAAAATATGACAGAAGCTTTTTTTTTCTTTCTTTTTTTGTTTCTTTTTCCGTCCCTTCTTGTTCGGTGTTTTGTCTGGAGCAGCACCTGGCCGATCGGGAGGGCCCGCTCTCGCCTCTCGTCTCCCTCTCCTTCGTGCTCGTTCGCTGGTGAGGCCGCCGTGTGTTTGCGTTACCCGGTTTCTGGGCGGGCAGCACGGGTGCAACGTCGGCGGCTGGAGGGCGGTGGAACGGATGAGTAATGGGTATTTGAAGACAGTCCCACACACACCTCGCTGTAGAATATCCCATGATTCCCGCTCACCGCACGCTTCTGCATCTCTCTTTTTTTTTCCCCTCCTCCTCCACCCCCATCTCCGTTAGTCTCGACTCGAGTACACTTTACCCCTAAATCCCTAGGCTGCCCGTGTGGTCACTCGACATCAGAGGCCGAAACCCAAATCGGCGCCAAAACAGGAAAAACAAGAGGCAGGCAGCAGTCTCCTTAGCCCTTTTCCACCCCCTATCTATAGAGAAGAGTGTGGGAGAACAATGACGTCACAATATCACTAGTTTTCGGTGTGTCTGCTACAAACTCAAACGCCGCATCGCAAAATTTTTCAGGTCAACTGATGCATGCGAGAGTTGTTGAGATTCGGCGGGTATTGCAATTGCAGCCAGCGGCTCCCTGCAGAACACACGTAACAACATACATCGTGTATAGCGGTGGAGCAGCAACCATGGTCCACGCCGCGTTCCGGAGATGGACGATAACTGGAACAGCGGAATCCTTCAGCAGGCAGCCTAAACGATCCCGAACCGCTGCATGCCCAAGCGCCAAGTGCTGTTGTCATCCAAATCTAGCCTTTCCTCCCCCCCACACCAGAGAGAGAACGAACCAAGAATACTCGCCCCATGCCCACGGCCCATACATGGCTTGCTGGGATAAGCTGGATCTCAAACTCTCACACTCAACCCCGTCCTCGCCGTGAACGATGTATTGCCCATGCACGCCCGGTGCCCGGTGCAAAATAACATGCTGAGATCCTGAGCCTCGGATCACCTCCCACGCTACTGCAAGCGGACATGACTTGCCTCACCTCTCTCTTTCTCGTCGCCTGCCCCCGTCCTCTCCCAAAGCTGCGGGTTTTGGGGGAGATCGATCCTTGGGAGGGAAAAGAAACGAGAGCAAAAGAAAGTGCCGCTACTCCAAGGTGGGACCTAGGGAAAAGGTTATGCATCCCTTGCAAGCAGATCGCGCAGGTAGGCAGTAGACCGCGAGCGGTGACTTGCCCACACATATATGATATATGCAGCGATGCAGCGCCGGGCCTGGCTTCTGTTCCGCCCGTGGCCACATGCTCTCCACCCACGCGCGCTGGCAGCTGGTGTTGTCTCTGCTAGAGGGTCTTTGTTTTTTTCCCTTGGTGGTTTGTTTTTTGCTGACCCCATATTAAAAGCGAACCCGATACCCGAATGCACCAGAAATTGACACCTCATTTTCTGCGGAGGGAAAAGTTGATATCACGAAACACGATGGGGTAAAAGCTTTTGCTGGTGCTGGCGAGGCGGGCCAGCGACCGACGACGCTCCACCAACCACACTGGATCCCGAAGCGTCGCACCGCCCCGACTGCCAGACAGTCCAGCAGCGATTTCCGCGGTGCCACAGCAAAGCCAACTCCATAAACGAACGTTGATCTCCAACTTTCTCACTCGCCAGCTCAGCACCGCAACGCACCGCACTGCACGGCACCGCAGCAGCGGAGGACTCGCAGATCCGCCCGCCAAAGCGCCGACAGTCTCGCCGACGACAGCACCCAGAGAGGGGATTGATTGGGCTGGCAGGGCCTGGCGATGTCCCGCAGAGGGAGCCCGGGAACAGCAGCAGCAGCAGCAGCAGCAGCAGCCAGGGAGCGGGGACGATCCACGCCGTGGGTTTGCAGGTACGAATCCTTTCGTTTCTGGGAGCGCGAGCTGGAGCCGGAAGAACGTGTGGGGAGTTAGTTCACTAAAGCAAATGCAGTCACTCACTGCCTGCGAGAAGAATCCCTTGTCCCCAAAAAGAGAAGCCGTCGCGTCCCGAGAAAAAAAACCCAAGGCTCACGCCTGAGAATAGCGTTTCCACGGCACTAATCAGGCTAAAGAGCCTTTCCTCTCTCGATGCTCGCAGCCTTGGTCGACTAGACGCACCGGCCAAAGATCCATTGCACACCGCTCTGAAGCCAAATCATCCTCTCCAGCCAACCCCAACGAAAGCCAGGAAATGCCGCAACTCCACCAAGAGCGATGATGAGTGAGAGTAGAAACCATAACACCGGCAGCCCCATGCCCCCCTTGCTAGGTTTATTTGGTTTTGCTGAATGAATCAATCAATCAAAACGCGCTGGCAAATTGTGCAACGGTGCGTGCAACATACAAAAATTCTGTCTGCGCACCGAGAAAGCTAGAACACAGATCACACAAACCAACAGCAACAGAATGTACAACACACATTTTTGCAATACAGTGCAACACACGGTGGGACACAGAATGTACAACACAGCGTGTGCAATACAGTGCAACACAGTGGAACACAATGTGCGACACTGTGCAACACAATGTGCAACGAGGGAACGAGGGAATTCTAGCAATTGCTCCCCCCCTCCTCCTTCCTCACTCTCACTCTCACCCTCACTCACCCTCACTCTCACTCTCACTCTCACCCTCACCCTCACCCTTACCCTCACCCTCTCCCACCGCCTCGCCGAACTCTCGCGCCATTGCAGTCGACCAAGAAAACCACTGCATCCAAAGAAAACAGGTAGCCCCCCCCCCCAATTACAGCAGAACCCAGGTTAGTTTGCAAGCCTAATAAGCCACCCGCTCCAAGCCCAGCCAAGACAAGAAACACACACACACAACAGCAGCCCACTGCAATCGAAATCCATCCATCCATTCATCCATCCATCCATCCCATCCCCACAACGATTTAAAAAAAAAATGGCTTACAGCTCACTCGCCTATCAACCAGCCAACCAACTCAACCCAACTCAATTCAACTTAACCTAAACCCCAACCACTTCCACTTTTAAAACGAAAATCCTTCCGATCACGAAAATCACCGTAATAATTATATAATCCAGCCCAAAAAAAAAAAAAAAGATCCTCCTCCCTCGAACCCAACAAAAAGGGAAAAGAAAGAAAAAAAAACCCGTGATGCTACGCCCCCCCAAAAAAAAAAGAGAAAAATAACATATAACATTAGAAATAGCCCCCACCACATTCAGTTCCCGCTCCCCGCTCACACACACACACCCGGGCCCACAACTGCAAAATAAAAATCAAACAAACCAAACCAAACCAAATAAATAAGTAAATAAATAGATAGATAAAAATAAAGAAAAGTGGGAATGAAATGAAAATTTAAAAATAAAAAAAATAAAAAAAAATAAAAAAGTTGAAAAACCAATAATAATAATAATAATAATAATAATAATAATAATAATAACCTTCCTCCTTCTTACTTATTACTTACTACTCGCCGCCCTATCCAGCGAAAAACTCGGTCCCGAGAGAGAGAGAGGAGAGGTGTGTGTATATAACAATTACGGGCCAGCCAAAAAAAAAAAAAAATGCGAGAGAAAATGCAGTGTGTATTGTGTTTTGTGTTGTTGTGTTTTAGTTGTTGTGTGTTTAGTTTTTTTGTGTGATTTTGTTTTTTTTTTTTTTGGATTTTTGGACATTAAAGAGTGTGGAGTGGAGAACAACAAGACGAGGGGAAGAAGAAGAAGGGCAAGAAGAAGAGCTAGAAGAAGAGCAAGAAGAGCACGAGGGGTGAGGGGATAAACCGCATAAATCCGACATATACACTCACAACAGAAGGAGAGACAGACGGATAGCCCCCACACAAAAAAGATAAGTTTGAATAAATGTATTCATTTTACGGCATCTTGCACACACACATCCACCATCCACCATCCACCATCCACCATCCACGCACGCGCGCGCAACATACATACACTCACAACAACAAATAGAGACAGAAAAGAACCTCGAGCCCTTCATAAAAATAGTGTATATAAATCAATCAATGAATGTATTCTTTTAAGCTTCCTCACAACTCCCCTCCCCCCTCCCCCCCCCCCCCCCCCCCCCCCCCCCCCCCCCCCCCCCCCCCCCCCCCCCCCCACATCACCCCCCAACTA
>JAJDFF020000289.1:0-41909 GCA_021527025.2 Geoglossum cookeanum | reverse complement strand
TGCGCGGGCATCTCGATGCCGCGCCGCCGCGCCTCGGCCACCGAACGCGGATCGGGCGGATTGCCGCGCTCCTCGTCGGAGATGGCGGCACTGTCGACGTCGAGCGCGAGGTGCGCGGCGCGTGCCTTGTGCAGGAGCAGGGCGTGGGCGGTGGGGGAGCGGCAGATGTTGCCGGTGCAGATGAACAAAACTGCAGATTTCTTCAATTGCGACAATGGGTTAGGTTGATTTTTTGGATGTCAAATGCCTGTGCATTTTCGGACATTTGAGCCCATACAAATCAACAACTTACCGCGCCCTTTCTACCGCATCATCTCGCCGCCAGCGCGTCGTAGGAGCGCTCGCAGGCGATGCCGGCGATTCGGAGCCGGTCAGCGTATTCCGCCAGTTCTCCCGCTCGTTGGTCAGCCCGGCCGAGCACGTCAACGAGCAACCCAAGGGGGTCGGCACCAGGCTGGCCCGGGCTTGCGGCGGCAGTGCAGGCACTCGCGCGGGCTCGACCGGCGGCGCCAGCGGCAGCTTCGCGCAGGCCGTCAGCAGCAGCGCGAGCGCCGCGCAGGTCATCTTCCAGGGTCGTGATCCGGGCTTGGGCATCGGTGGCCTCTCTCGTGATTGCCGCGGCGCGGCGCTGTTCCTCGGTGCGCTGTGAGCGCTCGGCCAGGCGCTGGCTCTCTGCGTCGGTTGCGTGACGGTCGGCGGCCGCCTGCTCAAGGCCGGCGACGCGCACGGTCTGCAGGCCCAGCAGCGCCAGCAGCAGGCCGACCAGCGCCAGCTTCCAGTTGGCGAGCAGCCAGGTCATACGAGGCCCAGCGCGACGCGCGCCTGTTGGTGGTAGCCCGGCCACGTGCCGGGGTGCGGCTTGCCGGGCCGCCAGGTGCGCGCGTAGAGGTCCCACGAGGCGCCTGCGTCGTCGACCGCCGGTAGCGGGTAGGGGTCCGTGAAGAGCAGGAGCCGCGCCACGCCAGCGGCCAGCACGTCGTCGGTCTCGAGGCGTTCCCAGATCGTCGGGACGTCGAACGGCACCTCGCGCGCCGCGCACAGGTTGTGCAGGTGTCCCGTGCTGGCCGGGTGCGTGAACACGCCCTTCACACCGCCGCCGCGCTCGAACTGCCAGAAGCCGCGGGCCGGGCCGTTGCCCATCTGCCGGCGGTGCTCGAAGCGCGATTCCTGCAGCCCAATGCTGAGCAGCATCACGCGGGCCTGCGTGCTGCCCATGCGGCTGGGCAGGATGGCCAGGGCCGGCGCGATCGCCGTGCGGATGACGTCAGCGAGATCCATCGGAGGCCTCCGGCAGGTTGATCAGCGGTGCGTTGTCGGTGGCCTCGTCCGGCGCCACGTCGCCGGCCCACGCCCGCGCGCTGCACAGCAGCACCACGACCAGGCTGTAGGCCAGCAGCACCATGCCCGGGCCCGGCCACTCGCCGGCCAGCGGCAGCAGCACCATGCCGACGGCAATGGCCGCCCAGATCGCGTACTCGACCACCACCGGCCAACGCGTGTTCTTCGGCATGGCGTTGAGCCGGCAGCCGGCGATTGCGAAGATCGCGGCGCTCGCGGGCCAGATGGCCAGGGCGTAGAGCCGGGCGATGTCCCAGTTCATGGCGTGTCCCCCCTGCTGCCGCGCGCCAGGTCGATGGCCTTGAAGATGAACCGCACGATGGCCCGCAGCAGCTTGGGCCAGTCGTCGCCGATCGCACCGATCAGCAGCGCCACCGGCGTGATCAGCACGCGCTCGGTGAGCGAGCTGTAGTAGCTGCTCCCGATGCCGGCCAAGCTGACGGTGATCAGCACGGCCAGGCCGGCGACGCGCAGGAAGTACCAGAGCGCCGCGGCGCGCGAGGTCTTCTCGCGGCGCTTGAGCGCGAACGAGGCGCCGATGACCGACGCCAGCACGATCACGATGTAGGGGCCGACCACGGCGGCCACGTTCGGCGCGTAGACCAGGCCGGCGAGGAAGATGCCGAAGCCGACGGCATCGGTGACGGATGGGGTCTGGGCATTCACAGGCGCGTCTCCAGTTCGGCCACGCGCGCCCGGAGTTGCTGAATCGCGTGCAACGCTGCGTACAGCAGGGCTTGTTGGTCGGGGGCCTTCCACGTGCCCGCGTCGCTCACCCAGGCCGGGTCGAGCATCTCAAGCTCCTGCGCGACCACGCCGAGTCGGTGCAGCCGGCCGTCGTCGATCGGCTCTTTGGTCGCGTCGGATCGGAACCGGAACTGCCGGAAGTTGATTTGGGAGATCTTGTAGAGCGAGTCCTCGCGGGTCGGCTCGACGTCCTTCTTCAGCCGCGCATCCGAGGGCGTGACGCCCCAGGCCACGAAGCCAAAGCCATTGATGTTCGCGCGCATGGCACCGCTGCCGACGTTGCCGAGTTGCGTGACGGAGTCGATCCGCTGCACCGCATAGTTGGTAAGGTTGCTCGAGGTCTGATAGCCCGGCCCGTTCGAGAAGGCGCCGAGATCCGTTGGACGGTCGGGAATCGTCGCCCAACTGGAATAGGCCGGGCGCCCCACCCCATCCACCACGAGGACCACCCTCCCATTGGGGCCGTCCCATTGGATCTTGAAGTCGTTGACGCTGGCGCGCTTGACGTACTCTGCTGAAACTGCGCCCCCTAGTTGGTTGGCGTTCGTTGCCGTCGTGGCGGTGTCGGCCGTGATCGCGGTGTCAGCCTTGCCAGAAATGTCGATCGGCCACTTCGTATAGGCCGTGACGCCGTCGGTGATAACGAACTTCGACAGCGACGTTCGGTAGCCGATGGTCACGCCCGTCGCGGAGTTCTCGGACGTGCGCACCGGTGCGCCGACAACTGCACTGAATCCGACCCCGTCCCGCAGTTGAGCGATGAACGAGCCGTGGTAGCGCTGCTGGTCGTCAAGCGCCGACGGGGGGTCGACGGAGCCGTCGGGGCCGTTGAGAGCCGGATTCGTCGACAGGCCTGCAAGGGTTGTATTGATGCCCATGGTGCGTCCTACAATGAAAGAACCCGCCGCAGCGGGTTCAGGAGAGCCGTTTGAAATTCGACCCGATCTTTTTGGGATATCTGGCCGGGATGGTGGTCCTGCTGGTGATCCAGCACCTACGGGGCCGCAAGTAGGCCACCCGCGGCCGCCGCGCCTGGCAGCAGCAGTGGCACGCCAGGCGGCGGCGATGCATTCGACGCGCGCAAAAGACCTGGACCGACGTTCTGCGCCTGGCTCGTGCCCACCGAGAGACGCCACTGCTGCACCGGCTCTGCAATAACCGCCTTGCCCAGCGGGCCCAGCCGAGACGCAGCGGCGAGTGCATCGAGTCCGCGGCCCAGCAACAGTGCGCCAGAGTTCGAGTTGTTCACAGCAGAACCGACGGGCTGCGATTGCATGAGGCTCGCCACCCTGCCCACCGAACGAAGCTGCGCCACCTCTTCCGGCGAGAAGAACAGCCGGAGCTTCTCCTCCCCGATCTTGTTCAGCGTGGCGTTCAGTCGCGACTGCGAAACCTTGCCGACCTCGTCCGATGCGCCGCTGACGGCCTGCCGCTTGATGTAGGTGGCCAGAGCGTCGCGGATCGTCTCGCGACCCGCGGGCCCCACCTCGCGCGCGACAGCTTGAGCGTCGTTCACCGAGCCGTTCAGCACGAAGGAGCGGGCGAGGTTCTCCGGGTCGGCCGTACGTGCATCCGACAGCGCGGTGCGCACCAGGGGTGACGATTCCTCGTACTGGTAGGCGGCGCGCGTCGCGGCACGCGCTCGGTCGACGGCGGCGATTGCATTCCCAGCTTGCTCGTCGCGGGCGCGCAGCGCTGCCGCAAGTCCGGGCGTGACCGGCGCGGTCCCGAAGTCGAGGCCCGCGACGTTCGTCACGGGGCGCATCGGCGAAGCCTCGAGCGCGCGACGTGCGATGCCGGCGGCCGCCGCCTCGTTCCCGCCCTTGGCCATCTCACCGGCCAGCATCGACTGCAGGTTGCGGTACGCCTGCGGCGTGAATGGCTGCGGATTTGGCCCCTGGAACGCCTCCATGTAGCGGGAGATCGTCGGGCTCATGAAGCCCATCATGCCCTCGTCACCAAGGGCACGGTTCACCGCGCTCAGTCCGTCAGCGTAGATCGGCTGCGTGTAGCCCGGCGACTGCCGAGCTTCTTCCCATGCTGCGCGCTCCGCGCCGCGCAGTTGGTCACGCGTGCCGCGCACCGCGCCCTGCACAAGCCGGCCCGCTGCGATCGGGTCGGTTTCGGTGCGCGCGCCGAGGTCGTTGAGCCGGCCGATCAGCACCTGGTTGTTCCGGTTCTGCATCGCCGGCAGGCCCTGCAGTTCACCATCGGAACTGTTGGCCGCCATCTTTGCGAGGTTCTGCTCCCGCGTGATCTGGGACGGGTTCTGCGACAGCATGCCGCGCGTGGGTTGCGCGCCGACCGCGGCGAAGTCGGCCAGCCGGGAAACCGCGGCGGGATCGAGCTCTTGCCCGGCGCGCAGCGCGTCGCCGAGTTCGCGGCGCAGGCTGCCACGCACGGCCTCGGGCAGTTGGCTGTAGTCGACGCCAGCACGCTCGAGCGTGCGCGAAAGCTGGACGTCGATCTGCTGGGGCGTAGGGCCGCGGGTCAGTAGATTGCGCGCCGCGCCGATCAGCGGCTGGCTGGCCGCGGGGACCATGCCGCCGAGCACCGTGCCGATCAGCGCCGCGCCGCCCTGCTGCAGCGGGCCGCCGCCTGCTTCTCGGGACGCACCGCCAGCCAAGCCGCCGCCGGCCGCCGCGGTGAGCTGTGCGGTGGGATTGGCAGACAGCCCGCGCAGCAGGTTCTGACCGCGCGACAACAGCGCGGGCGCCATTTCTGCGGTCAAGTTGGTGACCGGGCCGGCGGCATCGGCGGCCGCGCCAGCCAGTCGCGCAGGGACCGCGGCGCCGGCCATCATGCGCGCCGCGTCACCGACGACGCGCTCGCCGGGGGTTTGAGGCTTCGGGAGGCCGACGCGGTCCAGCAGGCCGCCAACAGCCTCAACGAGCGGCTTGCTCTGGTAGTCGGACTTTCCGGTGACCAGACTCGAGGCGCTGCGCGGCGCCAATGACCCCAATATCGGGTCCGTGACCAGTTGACGAATCGGCTCGGTGACTACCTGTGCGGCCTGCGCCGGCCCCTCGATGGCGTAGCGCGCGGTCAAGCCTGCCACACGCGGCGCGCCAGCGATCGCACGGTTGATCATGTCTCCGGCCGAGAATTCCGCCGAGGGCGCAGACGCTTCCGGCGCGGTGCCCGCTGCGATCTGCGACTGCAGCATCTCGAAGGCCTGGGCCTGCGTCGCCCCATCAGGAGCCCCGACCTCATAGGTTTTGCCGTCCGGCGCGGTGAATTCGTAGGTCGGCATATCAGCGCACCTTCACAGACCAACCTGGCGGGAGCGCGGGTGCAGCGGCGGCCGCCGAAGCAGGCGCAGCGGCGCGCATGCCCCGCGCGGGCGCCGCGGGTGCGCCTCCGTTGATCTCGGCGTACTTGTCCTGCAACTCGATGACAGTACGCAACGCAGCTTTGCGGGCCTCGATCGGCAGCGTGCGATCCCCGACCCGACCGGCCATCGTGGTGTAGTTCAACACGTCCATGTTCGACTGCGGTCCTTCCATGCGGGGCACGTTGGAGACCATCCATCCCGACAACGCCTCGAGTTGCTGCGCCACTGTGCCGCCCTTGAGCGGCTGGCCCACGAAGTTGGCAGCGCTGTCGACCAGCGCGCCAATGCCGCTGGCCGTCGGCCCCTTGTCGAGCAGGTTGGACGCCAGCGTCGAAATCTCGCGGATCTGGGTGCTGCGTTTGAGCGCTTCGGCGCGCCCGGAATCTCGCACGACGTCCGCTCGGGCCGTATCCACCAGCTTGGTCTTGGCCGCATCGTTCTCAGCCTGCTGCTGGGGCGACAACTCGACCACGTTCCCAGCGGCCGGCGCCGCCGTGGCACCCGAGCCGGGTCCGATCAGCGGCGCCGCGGGCCGGCCGCCCGGCAGGCGCTGCAGTTCCCGCTGGAGAGCGTCCACGTCCTGCTGCGCGCGGGCCGCTCGGGGCCCGTCGCCGGCCTGAGCCGCCGCGGCGTGCTCCTGTTGCGCCTTGCCGAGCTCGGCCTGGAGGATGTCGCGCTGTCCGCCAGACGCAGAGGCAGCGCTTCCGCCGGCGTAGCCCGGGCCCGCGGCGCCAAGCGGGCGGCCAGGCAGCGCCACGCGGGGTTGCAGCACGTCCGCGCGCGGCACCAGCACCTTCTGACCGGTGGCGGGGTCAATGATCGTCTCAGGCTGGTACTGGGCCGCCGAACGGTTCCCCACCTCCTGGAATGCGCCGTAGCTGTCGACCGCGCCGGGCGTGGGCATGACGCGCGGCAGACCGGTCGCGGGATCCACGAGCGTGAGAGTCGATTTTCCGTCCTGCGACGTGTTCAAGCCGGGCAGGAAGCCGGGGCGGATACGGTTCTCGTCGTAGGCGTACCCGTTGGTCACCTTCATGTTAGGCGCGCCGCGCTTGAACACCATCTCGGCGATGCCCTTTCCGTCGTTCTGCACCAGGTCGAACGCGAGCGACTCGTAGGGAATCTGGTAATGCTGCGAGATCTGCTGCAGCGTCATCGGGCCGCGCGGCGTGCCTACAGGCGTGTCCGGGCTCGGGGCGCCGCCAGTGGCCGCCGAAGCGGCCGGCGAGCCGGTGGAGGCAGCAGGTGCAGCCGCACCGCCGCCGGTCGGGTAGCCGAGCAAGCCCTGCTGCATGTCGAGCTTGCGCTGCGCCTGGGCAAGTTGCTGCCGGCGGATCGCGTCTTGGCTGGTGTTCTCGGCGATCTGGCTCTGCACGTACTGGCGCTTGAGCTCCGCGTCCTTCTGCGCCTGCACGCCCTGCAGTGCCGCGGCGACGCGCTGGCCCGCGCTCATGGGCTGCGTGCTCGGGCCGGCCGCAGCCAGCAGGCCAAGCCCGAACTGAGCGTCGGGCGTCTGGAGGAAATCAAGCAATCCCGGCATGGCGACTCCTTACTGCTTCGGCTTCAAGTCGCCGTAGGTCAGACCCAGGGGGAAGAACCGCGTGGTGTCGCGCCGGCCTGCCACCAGGTCGGCGGTGTCGCGAGCATCCTGCGCGTCGATCGCATCCTGGCGGCCTTGAGCGGCCAGCAGTCCCTGCGAGTTGAGGTTGATTCCTCCGAGCAGGCCGCCGAAGTCGAAGTTCTTGGGCTTCGCGGTAGGGTTGTTCGGATCGAACCCCGACGGCTGCGCACTGAGCTGGCCCAGCAGGCTCGGTACCAGTTGGCGCATGTAGTCGCTCTGGCCGTAGATGTTGTTGATGGCCGAGAGCTGCTGCTGGCTGAACGGCATGGCGCTGTACTGATCCTGCAGCGCGTTGGTCATCAGAGCTTGCTTCGCCAACAGCGGACCGGCGCCGGCCCAGGGCTCGCTGCTCGAGCTCGACGTCGCGCCACCACCTCCGCCGCTGCTCATGGCGCCCCCCAGGATAGCGCCCCCGGCGCCGATGACTGCACCCCAGCTCATGCTTGCACCTCATGTGCGTGTTCGATGTGAGCCATGGCGGCCTCCTTTTCGTGTTGCAGGAATCTTTGGTACTCGGCGGGCGTCTGCGCAATGAAATGCGCCTCGATCTTCTCGAGGTTCCGCTCGTCGGTGTTGTGCATGCAGGTCCACACCGCGTCCTCGAGCACGAACGCGACGCGGCGCGCACCCGACGGCGCGACGATGTGGAAACCCGCGCCGACCTCGCGCACAGTGCCGTCCTCCATGTAGAGCGCCATGCGCCCCTTGGACAAGATCGACAGGTTCTCGAACTTGTGAACCTTGCTGGTGATCACGGCGCCGGCCGGCACGCGCATCTCGCGCGCGTAGATGCCTGGGGCGAAGTGGTGCACGATCTCCCAGGCCATGCCGCCAGGACCAATCGCGCGCATGGCAGCCTCAAGGGCGTCGATCTTGTCGTGGCGGTCTGGGCCGCCAAGTGCCAGGTTCGGCGCGCCGGGCACGTGGTAAAGCGAGTTTGCGGTCATGGATCAGCCGTAGGAGACATTCGGCGAGAAGCCGTTCTGCTGGAACGTGTTGCCGTAGCCGTTGGCCGCGGCACTGCCGTTGATGCCGCCCCAGGTATTACCCCCGCGGTTCTGGTTCCACCACGAGTTCGCGAGTTGCGCCCCGCCCATTGCGCCCACGAGCGGGCTGCTGCTTCCCTGCTGCGTGGTGGTCTGAGTCTGGCCACCGCGGCCCAGCGCATTGGCGAGATTGCCGAACTGCTGCTGGTAGTTCAGCGGCGTGTTGCGCACGTCGGTCGAAGTCTGCAGGTCGTTCTGGTTGTAGCCGGCCAGCGTGCCAAGCAGGCCAATGCCAGTCTGCAGGTTCTGCTGATTCTGGCCGAACGCGTCGTTGTAGAGGGTGCGACCGAACCCGAGGTTCCATTGCCCGTTGGCAGCGTCCTGCTGCTGCTGCCACTTGTACATGTCCTGCTGCTGGCCGTAGTCGTTGAAACGCAGCTTCGAAGAAAGATCGCCCAGGCTGGTTTGCAGGCCACTCGCGGCGCGCGCGTTGGCCGCGTCAATGCCGCTGTTGCCGAACGAGCCCGAGCGCACCATGGCCGCATTGAATGCAGGCTGTGTCGTCTCGTTGTAGTTGTTCACCAGGTCGCGCGACGACATGTCGATGATCGCCTGGAGGTTCGGGTTCGTCTGGCCGGGCGTGCTCAGATACGGGTTCGTGGCGGTGGTGCCAAGCCCGAGGTTGTAGGGATCTGCCATGTGGTGCTCCTTGAATTCAGGGCGTCTCGAGGTCGGTGACTCGGGCTTCGATATCTGCGACGCGGGCTTCCAGCGCGGTGACTCGCTGCTTCATCGCCTCGACGTCGTCGTCGTGGCCATTCACCGCGCGCGACACGCGGCGCAGGAAGTCGATAAGAGAGCCGAAGAAATTGGCGCCGTCCTTGACGCGTGGTTCGGTTTCGAGCTTCATCGACCGGCCACCGGGATAACGCGCGCATCGAAGGCCGTAGCCTTGTGGTCGCCCGTCATATCGACCCGTACGCGGTGGAAACGCCCAGACTGCCGCAGATCGAACTTTCCGTCGTTGATGGCATTCGTGGACACGATTTGCAGTGCATCGCCCTCATTCATCTTGGCAAGGCCTGTCGCTGTCGCGGCCGCCGGCGACTTCGTGAATCGCACACGGAAGCGGTCGATCATTGAGACGGTGTCGTCGTCGCCGACGTCGCCGGTCGTGAAACTGGACGCCCCAGCGGCACCGCTCAGGGACACCAAGCGGTTGGTGCTGTCGAAGTAGGCCGGTGTTTGGCCGCCACCCATCCAATACTGCGAATCCAGAGGAACAGCCGGTAGCGCGTCGATGGTTGCAGCGATGACGTCGAGGCCGTCGATGGTGAAGCCTGGCGCTACATAGGTCAGCGGGGCCTGCACGACGTGATCGTCTGCGCCCCAGACGCGCCGCTTCGTATGGTAGACGAGGCTCTTGTCGATGACGCCGCCCGAACTGCGCGACGGAAAGCCGACGCGAACCAGCGAGTTCTGGCGATCAAAGCTGACCTGCGTCTTGAACTTGTAGATCGGGTCCGCGTTCTCGATGAACCAGCGCCGCACCGCGCCGTCGCCGATCGACGCGGGCCGCGTGCCGTCGAAAAGCCAGAAGTCGTCTTCGCTGACGAAGAAGTGGGCGCCGCCGATGTCGCACACCGCTTCCTGCCCCACTGCGCCGGCGACCGCGCCCGAGATAAGCGTCCAATCCCACATCGAGGGCGGGCCGACGAACGTGCCGAGGTAGATGCCGCGCTTCTTGTAGGCGACGACGTAGTCGCCCAGAGCCATCGCGGCCTCGATCGGCCCCTCAACGGAAACAAGGCGCCCGCTGGTGGGGCCGCCAAGGGCAGGCGTCCAGTTGGTCTGGTCGCTCTGCGCGCTGTTCCACCAGCGGTCGGGCGAGACTCCGAACGTTCCGTCGATGGTGTTGAAGGCCAACACGAAGTTGTTGTTCGCGCTGACCACGATCTTCGCGCGCGGCGCCGTGGGCACGTCTGCGAAGGCCCCGGCGTTCGATTGTTGCATGGGGTCCACCAGGTTCGTTGCGATCGTCGTGTCGCCGAACTGGCAGAAGCTCCAGCGCGACTCGACCGAACCGGTGTAGCCGCCTGCCTTGCTGCGATCGGTCCACACCGCGCCGGCGGCCTCGTAGAGCGCCGTCTGCGTGCCAGCAATGATGCGGCGTGTGCCCGCCAACTGGGTTGCCACGATGGCGCCGCGGGCTGCGGCCGCGAGAGCAGCCATGACGGACGCAACCGGCGCGGGCGCAGCCTTCACGCCGGCCTCGAATGGCACCAACGCCGAGCAGGCGGTAAGCACGCCCGACGTCGTCGGATCTGCATCTGGCGCGAAGCCCAGGATCGGTGTCATCGCCGACGCATCCTCAAGACAGACCCGCTGCTTTGCACGCGATCGCTTTCTGCGTTCATCGTGCTCACAAGGCCGCCATACAAGCCACCCCAGTAGGTCGCCTCGTCGGGCTTTTTTAGGAACAAGCACGCCTCCGCCAAAGCCGCGTACAGGTAGACGTTCGGCTTCTCCGTGAGCAACCAATTCGTCTCATTGCTCACGAGAGGCGGAACACGTTGGTAGTAGAGACAGCGCACCACCAACGGAGCAGTGCCTGATGGCGTGAAAACCACGCGTGCTCCGAGGATCGAGAAATAACGAGTCGGCCCCGTCATCCAAGTAGTGCGGTCGAGTTGATCTTCCGGCGTCAGGTATTCGAGGGGCGTCCCATCGTCTAATGAGATGGTCTTGAACTCGAGCCAGAACGAAGGAAGTTCAGCACCCGTCGCATCTACCGCGGAAAGTGAGGAAGACACGAGCATTTGCCGCACCCGAAGATCCGTTGCAAGTCTCGCCTCTGCATTGGCAATGAAACTCGGAATGTCGCCCCCCAGGTCGGTCCGGTTGGCCCAACGCGCAATCCTGCTTTGCAGACTCGTGTAGGTTTCGGCGCCGGCGTCTCCGACATCAATGATGATGGACATACTTCAACCCTTGTTCATGAACCCGGTCAGCCACAGGTTGTTCAATGCGACCTTGCCGAGTTGCGCCAGCTTCACCCGGCAGAGCCCGCAATCGACTGTGAACTTCGCCGTAGCCGCCAAGGACGAGAGAGGCGTCAACCCACCGAACGAGAAATCGAAATTCATGTCGGCACCGTCCGTTGCCACTGTGGCGACTGATCCGTCCGGCTTGCGGAATTGGACAGTGGTGGTAGTCGGTGCTCGTGTCTTGATGTCGGGCCGAAGAGGGCTGTCTGCGCTGACCACCATTCGCGTTGCACTCGTTCCAAGAGCCGGGTGCGTGATGACGCAAGTATTTGTGCTTGCGGCCACAGATAGACCCGTGACGTTTGAATTCGACAGGACGAATGCTCCTCCTGTGTAGACGACATGGCCGCCGCCAACACTCGGCATTGCCACGGAGGCCACCGTGACAGTGGTGCTGCCCCAAGAAGTCGAGAGCAGCGACGGAACGCCCGAGGTCAAAGGCGTAACCTGGGGGCCGTTCGTGTTCAAGCCTGTGGGCTTGTTGAAGATGACTGATGTACTCCCCGCAGTGTTCAGCGAAACGACATCTTCCCAAAAGGGCGCAATGTTTAGGATCGTGCCATCTCCTTGCGCGGTGAAGATCAACGGCGCGTACATCACAAACGTGGCCGACGAAATGCCAACCGAGGCGCCGACCTGGATGCCATACGGGGCAAGGTCGTTGTCCATCGATGCGAGCAACGTTCCCACCTTGCTGAACCCGTGGTCGAAGTTCACGCGGAAGGTGTAGTCGTCGACCGCCTCGATGGTTGTGATGCCGGCCGGGAGATGCCCTGTATCGTTGATCAACCCGATCGCGCCGTCGTACCGAACTGCGGCGCCCAGCATTCCCAGCGGCTTGCCCGATCCGGGATTGAAGGCTGCACTACCGATGGTCTCGGCAACCCCGGAAACCGCCAACTCGTCGCGTGTCGGACGGTCGGCAAGGGTAGCCGCAGCTTCGGCCGCACTGTCTGCGGCCGCCTGCACGCTGATATCAATCTGCGCCTGTCCGACGTCGATTACGGCCTGAGCTGCCGCGGCAGCGGATGCAGAAATTCCGATGAAGTCTGCGATCTGCACATCCGTATAGCCGCCTCCCGTCGCTGTGATGTCGTAGCGACCATCGGCAGCGTAGAACTCGAAGTGGCCGAAAGCATCTGTCGTAAGAGGATTCGGGGCCGTCGTGACACCGTCGTCGCTGTAGATAGTTGCCAAGCCGCCACCAACCACCGACACGGTGATAGGCAAGCCAGGGACCGCATTGCCACCGCGGTCGGTGACATTGTTTTGGTACTTCTGCATAGCCTGTCTCAGCGCTTTAGGTACGGCGAGTACCCGACGAAGGCCGGGTTCTCACGGAAGAATTTCTGCACCGCGGCACGACGCTCGACCCCGTCCTTGATCGTGCAGATCTGCGCGTAGAAAGCCGGCGGGATATGGCCCACCAGCTTGCCTTCGCCCCATCGCTGGCCGTCCTGGGCCTGGCGCATCTGGCGCGCGCGCTCGAGATGTGGTTCGGCGTCGAAGGTCTTCTGCGTGATGAGGCTTTCGCCCTCGAAGTGCAGCAGTGTGCGCACGCCGGTGTGCGGGTTGACGCCCTCGTCGATCGTGACGTTTTCCGAGTAGCCGTTCATGGGCGCCCTCCAAAAGAAAAGGGGCCCCCGAAGGGGCCCCTGTTGGCCTGAAAAACGAACGAGGTGGGATCAGCCGCCGGAAAGGTCGGCGATCTTCCAGTGCACGTTCTCAGACGTCACGCGCACGGTGGCATCGACGAGCGTCTGCTCCTTGATCGAGTCGCCGGACTTGCCCAGCGGAGACGACTGGAAGCCGCGCAGGTAAACGATGTCGCCGTACTCGGGATTCAGGCCGAACACCGTGGTGCTGCCGGCCATGATGTAGTGCGGGACGATCTCCATCTCGCCGAAGTCCGACATGTAGACGTCGGCGCCGCCCACGATGCGCGCCTGCTTGCCCTTCTGGACCTGCTCACGGTTCACGGCGATGCCGGCGAAGCCCGAGAACACGGTCTTGTGGTTGGGCGAGAGGTACACGGCCGGCGGGATCTTGCCGCTGGCCGTGTACGTCGCTTGCACGGCCGCCTTGAGCAGGAGCTCGGTCAGCGCGCGCGGAGTGCCCGCGGTGGGTGCGACGGTCGGGGCCCCCGACGTGTGCGCCACCGTCGAACCGCCCGCGCCGTGCTGCGCGTTCGTGTACAGCAGCACGCCCAGGCCGCCGGACTTGGCTGCCGCGGCGCCGGAGCCTGCAACCGCCGGGTTGCTCGAGAGCGTCATTGCCTCCATGTCGCGCTTGAGTTCCACGTACGACTTGGCCTTGTAATAGGCCATGGCGGATTTCATGCCGGCCTTCTTGACGCGCTCGGCTCGGCCGGAGACCGCGATCGTGTCCTGGAAGATCTGGCAGTAGTTGCCGATGCGCACGGGCGGAGTCTTGTTGCTCGCAGTGGCGTCGTCGCCGTCGATCGCGGCATTGTCCTTGTTCGCTGCGCGCAGGCTGTCGCGCTGCCACTCGTGGTAAGTGTTCTCCGCGGTGTCACGACCGAACGACGAGACGACCGGAGTCTCCTCGGGATTGGTCATGGTGATCTTGTCGATCAGGTCCTCGCGGACGTTGGTGCCCGCGTCGTAGCGGTCGTAGAGATTGGTCGGCTGGGCCATGTGGCCCTCCTTTCAGCCCGATGGGCTACTTGGAGTTGTTGCTGATGAACGCGGCCAGGTCGCGCGTGCCGGCTTTTCCGCTGCGGAATCGCTGGTCGAGGCGCTTGTTGACCTGTTCGCTCCTGGGCACGGCCTGGCGGGCCGCCGGCAGCTTCGGCGCGGCTTGCACCTTCTGCTTCGTGGCGGCGGCCTGCGCCTTGAGTTGGCGGAAGGACAGCGCGTCGCGCATGATCAGCACGACCTTCGGGTCGGTCACAGTCGCGAAACGCTGTTCATCGACGCCATAGGTTTTCGCGATGCCCTGGTAGATGGCCTGCAGCTTGGGCTTGTCGATGCCCTCCTGGCCCAGCACGCCCCACGCGCGGTGGAACTCCTGCTGTTGGGCGACCTGGTTCTGCTGCTGGACCTGCTGCTGCTCGAGATCCATGCTCTGGTCGAGCTGCGCCAGCACACCCTTGATCGCCTCGGCGCGGGCCTTCTCTTGCACCCAGGCGTTCTGGTCGGTGGCAGCGAGTTGCGCCATCTCCGCGTCCGTTTTCAGGCCCGCGAGCATCTGAATCGCAGCGTGCGCCTTCTGCGTTTCGCGCATGTAGTGGTCGCGCCCCTCGACGAGCTTGCGGCTGACCAGTTCGTGCGCCTCGCGTTCCCGATTGCCGAGCTCCTGCGTCTTGCGGGTGTAGTCCGCGTGGCGCTGGTAGCCGGCGATGAGTTCCTTTTCGTCCACCTCGATCGTGGTGTCCGACCCGTCTTCGCCTTTGACCGGGACTTTGAATTTAAGACCGCTTGGCTGACCTTTGGCATTTTCGGAAGCGTCGGCGGTGTCCTTGTCAGGGTCGCCATCGGCCTCGTCGTCAGGGCTGTCACCGTCGGCGTCGCCGCCATCCGGGTTTTCGCCGTCCGGGTTGTCCGATTCGTCATCGGGCCCGAGATCGTCGTTCGGCAGCTCATCCTGTTGGTCGGCCTCGGGGTTATCGACCAGGAACGCTGCCACCTCATCCATAGAAACCGGGGCCGTGTCGGCTTGTCCGCTCATGTGATGGTTCTTTCAAGTCAGGACCGCCCCCACGAGACACCAGGGGGCAGACACGGGACGCATCACTGCGGAGCCCAGATAGGCCGGTGTGAGCCTAGGAAATGCGGTTGTACGCGCGCTTGAGCTTGGACTCGCTGCGCGCGTCATCGATGTCGATGAGAGCCTTGGCCATCTTCCCCGACTCCAGCATGCCGCGGAGCGTCTCGGCGACCTTGTCGGTGATACGCGCGGCCTGCAGTAGCAGCAACTGGCCCTCGCGGTCGCGCACGGGGCACGCCTTCCACTGCGCGACGGCATCCTCGGCCATCAGGCGGAGCGCTTCGTTGAAGGCGGGGTTCTCCAGCACGCGGCGCGCGTCCTCGCCGAGGTCCGCCAGGCGCTGGTTCGAAGGCTCGGTCATTGGCGCACCTCGGTGGCGATCTCATTCGTGGCCGCGTCGGTCGCGGGGTTGTCCATCTTGGCCTTGCTGCTGATGTTGGCAGACTCGATCTTGGTGGCGCTGTCGAGCTCCGCTTTCCAGCGCATGCTCACCTGCTCTTGCTCGAACATCCACTGCTTGAACGCCATCTCGCGCTGGTGACGGTCATCTTCGAAGCGCGCGCGCATCGCCTGCACTTCGGCTTCCATCTCCAGTTTCGCCTGGTGCTGACGTGCTTCCATCTCCTGGCGGTTCGCATCGGTCTGCTGCTGCATCTGTGCACGCATCATCTCGAGTTGCGCCTGCTGCTGGCGCTGCCGCTCGTCGGCCTCGGCCTTGAACTGCATGCGCATCTGCTCGATCTGCGCCTCCTGCTGCATCTTCGCCTGCTCGAGCTGCAGTTGCGGCGGCGGCCCCGGCTGCGGGAGCGGCTGGCCCTGTGGATCCTTGAAGAAGTCGCCCACGTTCTTGAAGCCGCCCAGGGCCGTCATCTTGGCCTGGGTGTTGTAGATCTGCTGGGGGTCGACCATCAGCGCGCCCAGCGGGCTCTGCATGAGGCCCATCTGCGTGTTGAAGATGCTCTGCAGCACCGCGAGCTGCTTGTCCTTGTCGCCGGTGCCGGTGCCCACGTTCGTGGTCATGTCGTAGCCGTCGCGCCACTCGTTCGGGTCGAGCTGGACGAACTCACCGCGCAGCTTGAACGAGAGCGGCTCCATGCCGCCGGAGGTCAAAAGTCGCAGGATGCCGCGGAACACGGGCTTGACGACCGTTTCGGCCATGATTCGAGCGATCAGCTTGATCCGCGACTTCGCCGCGTTGGCGGTCATCAGGACTTCGGCCGCGGTACGGTCCGGCCGCAGCGCATTGGGGTCGAGGCCCTGCTGCTGCTTCGAGACGCCGGTGCGCTTCTCGCCCATCTGGTCGACGTACTCGAGCAACGGGAACATCTGGTTGCCCACGAAAGCAGTGGGCTCCAGCGTCACGGCATTGGGACCCTTCGCACGGATGACCACGCCGGGCCGGCCGTCGAGCACGTCGTCGACGTTGGCCAGCGGCGCCCAGTTCGCATCGGTCTGGACGATCTTGCGCGGGTTGTTCGAAGCGTAGGCGTTGTTGACCACGCCGCGCGTCAACTCCGTTTTTAGCAGCTGAAGGTCGCTCATGATCTCGGCGACGCTCATGCCGTCCCAGCGATGCTGCACGAGGATCGGTGAACCGGTCGACACCGGCACCTCGTCGCACTCCTCGTTGCTGAGGATCTTCTCGTGCAGCCGGTAGATCTCGCGGCGCTCGGCGATGCCATCGCCGTCGAAGTCGACGAGCACCCACTCGATGCGCAGGAAGCCGCGCGTCAGGCTCGAGTCCTCGACCTGCACGCCCTCGTCTTCGGGCTCGATGTCACTGCCGAAGCCGCGGCGGCCGCGCCGCTCATCGAGGGTTTGCGGCGTGCCAGGCTGATCGCTGGCGGCCAAGTCGCTGGCCTCGACCTTGAAACCCATTTCCTGGAGCTCGGAAAGGGTGACCTCCAGGTCGCGAGCGACGTAGGGGCAGTCCTCAAGCAGCGGCGACGTCCAATCGCGCTTCACGCGCAGATGGTTGGGGTCGAACGCCTCGACCTTGATGCGCGTCACCTCCTGCGGAATCGACACCAGCGCGTTGATCAACGTCTGCATGATCGGCATGCCGTAGCCGTCGAGCACCGGTTGCCCCATCTCGTCGGGAAGTGGCTGCGGCTCGATCTGCTCCGCGGCCACGATGTTGGCGCCCTCCTCCCGCTCGAGGTAGGTCAGCATCTCAACCGTGGCGCCGTCGACGCGCTCCTTGCGTTGCGTGCGGCGCGTCTCCTTGCGCCAGTGCACGGCGCAGTTCTGGGCCATCAGCGCGTCCTTGAACGCGGTGTATAGCACCATGAAGCCGTTGTTCTGCTTGTAGAAGACGTAGTTCGCTGCGTCGGTGGCCTCGTCGGCCCCCTTGGCGTCGTCCGACTTGGTGGGATCGAACACCACGGCGTCGTCGCTGCTCGCGAACATGTCGATGAGGTCGGGCAGGATCCACTCGACGGTGTCCTGCACCTCGGATGTCACGATGGACGACCAGCCGTCCTCCTCGTTGCCGTACGGCTGGCGGTAGTACTCGCGCGCGGCCTTGCGGCGTTCGGGGGCGAGCGTATCCCAGACGAAATGCGCCGAGTTGTCCTCGAGCTCCTGGAGCATGCCCAGGAGCGACTGGTCGTCCATCTTCGCCACGGCTTACTTCTTCGAGCCCTTGGCCGCGGACTTGTCGGCCGCGATGACGCCCTTGGTTTCGCGGGCCACCTGGGCCACCGCAGCCGCCTTCTCGTCGTCGGTGGCCTCGATGTTGCCCTTGGGCTCGATCTGCTCGGCGATCTTCTGCAGTTCCTCGGCCGTCGGTTCGGCGCTCGCGATCGGCGCGAGACCGCTCTCGAGCTGGTCAGCGGTGACCACGCCGGACTCGCCGGCCAACTCGGGTTTGTCGCTCGAGGTCGTCGGGTTCGGCGTCTCGGGCTCCTTGCCCGACATCACGTCGGCCGTCAGTTGCTCGACGGCGCGCTCCCGGATGACGTCGGCAGCGTTCGGGCCAGCCTCGGGCACCGCGGCGCCGCTGGTCTTCATGCCGGGCGGCACGGCCATCGGACGCTGCAGGCGCTTTTCCTCGGCCACTTCCTCGAGCGGCGATTCCTTCGGGAAGGGCGGCACGCCGACGCGCTGCGAGCCATCGGGGTAGGTGTGCACCTCGGTGCGCGGGGTTTCGCCAGCGACTTCGGTTTGCTTTTCGGGGTCTGTGGTTGCCATGGTGGTTGCTCCTGTGGGCCTCGCGGCCAGTGGTTGAGGCGGCCCGCGGCGCGGGTTGCCAGCGACTGACCGCGAGGTCGTCGCACTGGCCGGTCAGGCCAGCATGCGGCTGCGCTGCGCGAGCGGAGCCATCGGTTGCGGCTTCGTGATCGCGTGGCGCTTCATCATGTTCGCGTAGCGCGTGGCGCTCATCAGGTCGTCGCCGATCTTCACGATCTGCCCGTCCTTGCGGTGGTACATCCGGAACTCTTCGAACCAGTCGCCGAGGTGGTCGAATACCTTGAAGCGGCCGCTCTGCATACGGTCCAGCAGGTCGAGCACGCCGGCCTCTACGCCGTTACCGCCGGAGCCCTCCTCCTTGCCCTGCTCGGGCGGGTGGGTTGCCTTCTGCTCCAGCATGCTCAGACCTTGCGCCGCGTACTGGTCGCGCAGCGCCTGGCCGGAGCCCTTGTCGTGTTGCAGTCCGTCGTGCGGCCAGGCCCAGGGCAGCCAGTCGCCCCAGGGTTTCACCGTTGCCGAGAACATCAGCGGCGTCTGCTCTTTCTGCCGATGCGCGGCGATGACGTACAGCACATCGGTGTCGCGGTCCCAGGCCAGCCGCACGGCAGCGCTCGGGTGGTCCCAGCCGAAGTCGATGCCTGCGATCTGCACCCAGTGGCGCGGGATCTCGAAGGCCGGCACCTTGATCGCTTCCTCGGCGATCGGAAAGATGCGGCCGCTGCCCAGCGTGGGCACCCCGTTGACGCGGGCTTCGCGCTCGTGCGCCGGGTAGCTCGCGATGATCGCCGCGCGCTCCTCCGGCGTGTAGTGCTCGGCGTCGTGGATGGTCATAGTGGTCACGTGCGTCCCGGGCGGCTTGTCGATCAGGAACCGCTTCACCGTGTCGGTCATGCCCATCAGCGGCGTGAAGGTCATGTAGACGATGCCCTTCGTCGCGTTCGTGCGCGTGAGCGACTCGGTGTAGATGTCGAGCGCCGGCTCCTCATCGAGCCAGACGAAATCGAGCGTCGCGGCCTGGAACTTCGCCCGGCCCTGCTCGTAGCTCTTAATGCCCAGCACCGAGTCGCCGGCCTGCACATCGCCGCCGCCACCATGTCGCACCACGATCGACTCGACCGCGTCCTGCACGCCCGCGCGCCGATTCCAGTCCTTGATCGCGTCGCGCGGGATGGTGCCGGTGCCCATCGCATCCAGCTTTCCGCAGAGCAGCCGCTGCAGTGAGTCGCGCGTGACCTCGTTCGTCACGCCCGCGGCCCAGCCGCTGACGCCGCGATCCCAGGTCTTGCCCTGCCACCAGTCGGGATACCGACCGGTGAGGTGCATCGCCGTCTCGAAAGCCGCGCTCCAGGTTTTGCCGAGCTGGTTGCCGGCCTTGAGCAGACGCTCGCGGTAGTTGGCACCGGCAGCGTGGAACTCGCACTGCTTCGGGTAGGGCCGGTAGGTCTTGAGCCGGTTACCCAGCGCTCGGCGCTGCATCTCCTCCAGCAGCTCCAGTTCTTCCAGTTTCAGAGCCCGGATCTGTCCGGGGGTGAGATTCATGGTCACGCGGCAGGCGCCGCGTCCGATGCGGCCTGTTCGGCGGCCGCCAGCTTCGCCTTGATGTCCGCGCGACGCCTGTCGATCTCCTCGTCGCTCAGGTTCACCACGGTGGTGGTCTGGTCGACCTGCAGCTTCTCGCCGTACTCGCGCGGGTTGGCCTTCGATGCTCGCCAGCGGTAGTGATGTGCCAAGTCGCGGGCCCGAGCCAGAGCATCCTTGCCGCGTGCCGACTTGAGCGCTTCCTCGGCCATCTCGTCGTACGCCTGTGCCGCGTCGATGTGCGCCTCCCGCACGCGCGCTTGGCGCTCGGAATCCAGCGCGATCCATCGGATCAGCGAGGCGCGCGTGATGCCGAGCTTCTTGCAGATGGCCGAACGCGTGTTGCCGGACAGAATCTCGTCGCAGACGGCTTCGAGGCCGAAAAGGTCGAGCTTCGCCTCGGCATCGCCGGGCTTGGAGGTTGGGGACATGTTCGGGGCTCCCTTGGGCTTATCCGAGGTGGACGAAACGCTCAGTCGCTGCGTTCCAGGGCAATGCAGGTGAACGGGATCGTGCCGACGGTGCCGGCATCGACGCGGAAGCTGAGCAACTGCGTCAGCAGGGTGAGCACCGCCGGCAGCGGCTGAATGCGATAGAACTTCAACGTGACGCCCGTGTAGCGGCCCTGGCCGTCCGTGGCCCAAGTGCGCGACTTCCACGTCAGCGCGCCGCCATCGGCGTTCTCCTCGGGCACGATGGCCAGACCGGGCTTCTTCACGAACGTGCGCGTGAAGGTCACGGTGGCGTCGCCGTTGCTGGCGGTGGTGCCAGCGGTCGAACTGGTGAGGCGCTCGTGGCGGTGGTCGCCGCGCGCCGCCTCGCCAGCGGTTCCTGCGGCCGGTGTCGTAGCCTCGTTCAGCGGCGCCGCATTCGACAGCGACATCAGCGACGGAAAGGCGAACGACCTCATGTCAGTCTCCGGAACCCGACAGGATGTGCAGCACGGCCGTTTCTCCGCTCGCACATACGGCAGCCAGCAGCGAGGCGCCACCCTTCGTGTGGACCTCGATGAATCCGGGCGGCATGATCATGTCCGTGCTGTCGGCAGCCGCACCGGTGACTCCGTAGCGCACGCGCGCCGCATTGGGGCCCTCGTTCCAGACCCGGCACTGCGGCGCCGAAGCACTGATCGCGGTGTTCTGCCCGGCCGATGTCACCGACAGCCGCACGCTCTGCCCGATTGCTGTGAATGCCATGGCGCCCCCTGGTTGAAGCCCATCCGACTCACGCCCGAGGGCGCTGGGCTGCTGCGGTCCGCACTCTCGCTCCGCGACCATTGAGTGCGAATGGTGAAGTCTGGACGCGGATTACCCGCCGCGTCGACGCGCTGAGCTGGCGCCTATGCCCGGGGTTGGATGGCAAGCCCTCAAGGATTCGAACCTCGGATGCCGGGATCAAAACCCGGTGCCTTGACCGCTTGGCGAAGGGCCTGAAACGAAAAAGCCGCCTCGGTGGGCGGCTTGGAAATCTGACGGGCAGGCTTCGCCCACCGGGGCGGAATGTAGCCGAATTCATGACTCACGGTCAACAAGGCCTCTGAGTGAGGGGGGAGGCTGGGCGTCGGCGATCTCGTGAGGCACCTTGCCCGTCTTGGTGAACATGAAGGTTGCCCAATCCTCGAGATATCGCTCAATCGAACGGCCGTACTTGGCCTCCAATCGCTGCGCCCGCTGGTAGAGCGGGCTGTAGTAGCTCACCATGCCGAAGGACGTCATGTGCACCGGGCGGCCTAGGAAGCAGGAGCGAGTCACGACAACACCCCTTCGCGCCGCAGCTCGAGCAGCAGCATGTTGCGCGCCTCGAGCGTGAGCACGTCAAGCTCGGGGCCGCGCGGTAGCCGAGGCGATGACCACACGGCCGCCTCACTGTGCAGGTTCATGGCCTGCACCTCGATGGCAAGGCGCCAGGGCCTCGGCTCGTTCGGCACGCGCTTGATGGCCGTGTCGACGCCCCGCATGCGCTCCTGCTCGGCTCGTTCGTCCTCGGCGCCGTTGCGCCAGTCCCAGTGCGTCGGCGTGCTGTAGTCGCGGCAGGTTGAGTCCGAGGCGCTGTAGCCGCGCGTGTGCGAGTAGCCGCGTGTCCACTCGTACCAGCAGGCGAGGAGGCGATTGACCTTGCCGTCGAGCGCTTCGACTGCGGCGCGCTCGCGCACGATGTGCTGCGTCGGCTCGGCGCTGGCTTTCACGCGGCTCGCGCGGTTGGCGGCGCGGCGCTCTCGCCAGGCTTCGATCATCGCCGCCGTCATGAGGCATTCCATCCACGGAAGCCGTTTTGCTGCATGCCTTGCATGGCGTACATCATCGCGTCGATGCTGTGCGACACGGGCGCGGCAGGAGGTTCGGGCTCACCTTCGTACTGCTCGAGCATTTCGGTTGCTTTCGCATGCACCTGTAGCGCCTCCTTTGCCTGCTCGACCTGGCGCGTGAGATCCTGAATCCTGCGGTCGATCAGCATCTGCACGAGGTTGTCGCCTGACTTCACCGTGGTTTTCCCACTGCGGCGCGCAAGTTTCCCAGACTGGCGTTCGAGTTCGTCTTTCGACGCCGAAATCTGCTTGTGCAATTGCAGAAGATAGCGCCGGGCACTTCGAACAGGATCCTCATCGCCTTGCAGCGCGCGCTCGAAGGTCTGCACGAGCAGGTCGTGCGCCATGCGCTCGAGGTCTGCGACTTCATCCTCGCCGGTCTGGTCGTAGCGCGCGCGCCGCTTCGGGTCGATGAGGACGTCATGCGCGCGGTTCACATCCTGCATGCGCTCGTGGCTGCCTCCTTCTCGATCAGGATGCGCAGCACTGCTTGCGCGCCGGTACGCCGCCTTGACCTCGCTCTGAGTGGCATCGGGCTCGATGCCCAGCGTTTCGTAGTGGCTCATGGTCTTCTCTCTCAAACACGCGCGGTGAGCGCGTCGAACAGTTCCCGCTGCCGAGGATCCGGCGCTTGCGTCTCGGGCGCCTGCTTCTTCCTCTGACTCGGCCCACGCACCAGAGCCGCGCAGTGTGAGCCGAACGGCATGCCGCCCAGCAGCACGGGCTGCGCGACGGCTCGGTGGCAGCGGGCGCAGCGCATCAGAGTTCGATGGTGTATCGCACGCCTGCGATCCGTGCGCTCGTGGCGTCGACCATGTCGCGCAGTGCTCGCAGCCGAGCGCGCAAGTGACTGGACGATTCGAACGGCTCCTTTGTCTGCTGAGCGGTATCCGGAGTCGGGGCCGGCTGCAGAACAGGCTGGATTCGTTGGAGCAACCACTCTGCCGTGTGGTCGAGTTCCTTGACCGATGCCTGCAACGCGTCGAGTTCGCTTTCCAATGGCGTCTTGTCGCGGTCTCCGGTGCCGATCGCTGCGTCGAGTTGCTTCTGACGCGCTGCAGCAATGAGTTGCTCGTGCTTGTCGTGGTATAGCGCCATGTGTGCTCCTTTGTTGCGGCCGAGAGAGCGCGGCCGCTTCGCTCTACTTACGAATAACCGTGCGTTGATGGTTGACACGCGCCATAAGGTCGCCTCGGCGCAACTGGACGCGGAACCAGCACGCGGGCAGCCAGCGGCCGCGCTCGAAGAACATCGAGCCATGGCCGGCGGTGAGGTAGCGGGTGCGCATCATCCGTACACCTGTCGCCGGTACTCGCCGAGCAACGTCTGGGAGATGCTCTGCAGCGAATACGCCTCGAACTCGGCGCTCGGCCGGTGCTCGCCAATGTGTTCGAGCACCTCCTGCCAAACGTGCGCAGCCTCGTGCACCAGCAGCCCCACCACCTCGAGCTGATCGCGTTCGGGCGCGGGGTGAATGCAGACGATGGCGACGGCTTTGCCTTTCGGGTGGAAGAAATGGGCCGTGGCGTTCGCGTTCAAGGAGATGAACGGCGGCCAGTCGACGCGGGCTATTCCGATGTGGCGCAGTTGCCGATGGAACTGCCGCTCCGTGGTGCACAGTGACAGGTAGAGTGGCGAGCGCACCAGGCCGCGCTCAAGCCATCGTGCGTTGCTCACAGCAGCGCCCCCTGCGGCACGATGACCGCGACGAACTTCCCGATGCGGCAGACGTTCTGCGAAGAGGTGGTGATGCCAGCGCGCTCCTGCTCGGGCCGCGCGAGGCATTCGCCGTAGCCGTGCTGGGCCAGCGCGCCCTGCAGGCGCCAGTTTGAGCAGGTGCCGCAGGTCATTGTCATCCCCACAGAGCGTCGATCTGGCCGCGGATGTCTGCCGGCACGTCGGCTCCTGCGATCAACTCGAGGAACATGCAGCGAGTGCAGCGGCCCCAGCCGGAGCCATCTTCGAGACGCGTCCCGAAGCCGTTGCACACGTCTTCGTCAGAGCACGAGGTGCGGTCGTGCACAGGGTGGGCCTTGTTCAACAGTTCGAGTGCAGTCACGCCACCGCTCCCAGCAGGTCGCCCTGCACAGCCGGCGCGGCGATGGGCTCGATGGTGAGCACCACCCGCGCGCCGTGTTCGTCGGGCTCCATGCGCTTCTTGCGCAGGTCCCAGATCCAGTGGTCGTTCGTGAAGACGATGCCTTGCAGCGCGTCGCTCAGCACCTTCTCGGCGTTGCCCAGGTCGATGCACTGGACCGTGTCGTCCCAGCGCGCGCCGAGCTTGCGCATCCGGGTCTTGTAGTCCTGCGGCCGGTGCGGGTAGAGCTCGAGGTGGACCACGACGCGGTCATCGATCGGCTTCGACAGGCCCGCGGCCTTGCCGATCCATCCCACCTGCTCCTTGAACGCCTTGGCTTCGGAGGTGACGTAGACCAGTGGCATCCACTTGCCCTTGATCTGCACGCAGCGCGATGCCCAATACCGGTTCGCGCTGATCGGGTACGGGAGGGTCAGGCGGATCACGACATGCTCCCGAGCGCGAAGACGCTGTTGGGCGAGTTGCGCCGCGCCTGCACCGCAATGGGCTCGGCCGGCGCATCCGAAACCTGGTACTGCTTCGGCCGCTTGCGCACCACACACTTCGCCTTGCCTGCCATGCACAGCCGCGGCAGGTAGTTCGCCACGATGACCATCGACACGCCGCTGGCCTCTGCGATGTCGTGCGCCGTCATCGGCAGCCCGTCGGCCATCGAGGCCAGGATCCGAGCGTTGTTGGTCGCTGCGACGTTCATGCCCCCCTCCCGTCAGCCAAAGTCAGCGGTCGCTCACCAAATGCGCGCGCGTGCGCGGGAGCGTCGGAGAGGCAGCCCCACGAGATCAGGCCATGCCGCATGCCGTGCCAGACCTCGGAGTGGGACAGGGGCGTCTCATCGGGGGTGGGATAGCGCAGCGGCGCGGTGCGCTTGGGCGGCTCGTGGTCGACCGTCTCGAGCACGAGCTCGGGGTCGCGGAACAGGACTTCGATCATGCGTTGGACTCCTCGGGTGTGAACGTCGGCTCGCGCAGCGCGTCACGGGCCATGGCGAGCGCGACAGGCGTTGAGCGGTGCTCGCCGGATTCGTGGCGGCGCATGAGGTCGCGGGCCCACTGGCGCGGGTCGCGCGCGGCGGCGGGCTTGTTCATCGCCTGGAAGGCGGCCAGCACGCGCTCGCGGGTGGCGCGCGACGCGGGCGTCGGCGCTTCGATGCGCGGCTTGTCGGGCTGGATGTCCGGACCGGACTTGGCCAGGCGCCGGAACTCGCCGGCGTTGGGTGCGCGGTCGGGCAGGTGGTCGAGCGCCCAGCCGATCAGCGCGGGGTGCCGCTCAAAGCCGTCGAGCTCGCGGGCCCAATCGGCCTGCACGATCGCGGCGCCCTCCTCCACAGTCTGCCCGAGGCCCTCGTAGCGGATCGTGAAGTCGCGGCCGTAGCGCACCGTGAGGCGGCTGAAAATCCGTTCAACCCAGGGCTGGGGGAGTGACATCGCGTGCCTCCGCTTCGATGGTTTCGGGGTCGTGGCGCTGGCCCGGCGGGCGACGCGCGAGGCTCGGAGCGAAGGCGGCAACCGTCTCGCGGGAACGGCGCTGGTAGGCGGTTTCGGTGGGCGGTGCGGCCGCGGGCACTGCACCGCGGTTCGCCGCATCTCGCCGCCGACCTTCGACCGTGGCCAGCACCCAAGCGAAGGGCGTGCGCTTGCCGGTGTTCACGGCCTCGACGGCACAGTCGGCGAACTCCTGCGCGGTCACGCCGGCAGCCAGCAGGCGCGCCAAGTCGGGGTGCGACGGATTGACGCCTTGCAGCCCCACCGCCTTCATCGCCAAACACGCGGCGCCAGCAGCACTCGCGCTTGCGATACCAGCGCTAGCTGGTATTTCTGGTGTCTGGTGTCTGGTGTTTGGTGCCTGGGTAGCCGTGTCGTCACGCGTGACAGATGGCGTGACTTGGTGTGATGTTGCACCACTTGTCACGCGTGACAGCATGGATTCAAGTTCAGCCGTTGTAGTGCTGAATGCGGGCACCTGTCCGTGACCGCGCAACAGGTCGAAGAGGGTCTTCCGACGTTCGCGCGCGCGGCGCTGGCGTTCCTTGGCGCCCTCCTTGCCAGCCTCTTTGCCCGCCATCTTCTCGTGATAGGCGGCGATCTCGGCATCGCAGCGCGACTGATGCCAGCCGTCATCCTGCAACTCGAAGAAGTCGTGCAGCACCGTTTCGACGGCTTCGCGTTCATCCTTTGAGCGCGCGCCTATCAGGCGCTGCAACACCTTGATGTCGCTTGGCAGCGGCTTCTCGGTGGCGTAGTACTTGCGCATCAGGCGTCCGTAGACGCCGTCCTCGAGGATTGAGAGATGCGCGGTGGCCTCGGTGAGGTCGCCGATGTGGAGCTCGAAGTAGTTCAAGCTATGGCACCTCCTTGAACCGCTGCTCGATCTCAGGCAGGCGCATACGCTCCTCGCTCATCTCCGGCGTGAGCGAGGTGGCAAAGCGGGCCACCGCGATCAGGTCTTCAGGACGGAGGTCGCGGCAGATGCGAGCAATCGTGCCGATGGCGTGGTGCTGCGGGCCGGCGTCGTACGCACTGTTCTTCGACCAGACGTCGAACCAGTCCGAGAACACGTAGTAGCCACGTAGGACCGCAAGCGCCTCGGCGGTTCTCACATTCGCCAGGAGATCCTTGAGGTCGTCGCCGAGGATGTGCTCGACGGCATGACAGGACTCGCAAAGCACTGCCAGCTCGGCGTCGTCGTACTCCCAGGCCAAGCGTCCCTTGATGTACTGCCTGTGATGGACGTGGAGCGTCGACTCCTTGTCTCCGCACTCGGTGCACTCGAAACCCGCGCTCTCGAGCATCTGGAGCCGGCGACGCTGCCAATTCGGATGTCGGAGCTGCTCGGCATAGGTGAGCCTTGGCGCGGTCATGGAGCGCTCCTCAGGCCAGCAACCGCCCGTGCCGGCGCTCGTGCTCGGCCACCAGGGCGCGCGCCGCGGCGAGTTCGGCCGAGATCTTGTGCCGCACGGTCACGTCGCAGCCCATTTGGTCGGCCAGCCACACCAGCGGCGCGATGCTGTTCGTCACGCGCATGAAGGCGATGAGGCGCTTGGCCCACTGCTCGCCGACCCCGCGCATGAACTTTGCCATGTAGCCGTGGCTGATGTGGATGCGATCGGCGATCTGGTAGTGGTCGAGGTCCGCGTGCATCGCGGCCTCCGAGAGCGTCCTGCTGAAGCCAGCGCGCTCGATGAGCTCGAGCTCCAGCACTTCGCCGGCAGGTCCGTGCGTCGTCACCGCGCGGTCCGCTTTCCAGTGCTTTCCAGCGGTTTCTTGTGGTTTCCATTCGGCGGGTTCAAAACTGCGATCCATGATTTCTGCGACTCCCATCGCTTCGGTTGATGAAAAAAAGGCCTTGTTGGGCCGCCCTATCCGTTCAGCCCCCTCGCGGGGGAGTCGGCCGTTCGGAGGCCTTGCGGAAGGACGGCCCAACAAGGGCTCTGAGTGGGTGCACGTGCATGACGCTGCCCTACTCGCCCTCGACGGGCTGGTGCAGGGTCTCCTCGTCGAAGGGGTCGACGAGGCATGCGAACAGCGGGCTGATGCCGAAGAGGAAGGCGGCCAGGCCGGTGCCTGCGAACAGGGCTTGGAGCCAGAAGGGCATGGAGAGGAAGTCGGCGGCCATTGCTCAGCCCCCCAGCCATTCGAGGAACTTGGCCATGCCCTCCTCGCTGATGACCGCGCGGCCATCGTTGAGGCGGAACACTTCGAGCTTGAGGTCGCCGAGATTCCAGATGCCCTTGTGCGTGGCGTAGGGCATCCCTTCATCAACGACAACCCCGGGCATCGGCTGCATCGGAATGGCGTCGAGGATTTGCTGCATCGGGCCGGTCATGGCTCACGCCCCCTGCTCTGCCGCCTGGGCGTCGGGGGCCGCCTGCATGGTGGCCAAGTGGTCGGCACCAACATCTGCAAGTGGCCGGCCCTTGGGATGTGGCCAAGCACGATCACGCTCGCGACGCCATTGCTGACCTGGGAGCGTTTCCTCCACGCAGACCATGCCGTCGGTGTGGTACTCGATCGCTACCGCCCTGTCGGGGGAGATCGCGCGAATGCCTTTCGCCATCTGCGTCAGGTAGGTCTGCGGGATGCAGAGCTTTGCGGCAAGGGCGACCCCGTTGCCACGTTTCGCTTGGATGTATTCGTGAAGGTGCATATGACTCTCGCTTTTGCGAAAGTATATGCAGCCTATGCGAAAGAAGCAAACGCTAAAGTCAGCCAGCCATGAAGAAGCCGGAAATGACTCGCGAATGTCCGCCAGAGGTGATGCGTCGCCTCTACTGGCTCGAGCGCCTCATAGACGAGGAGTTCGATGGACTCCCTTCGCTGTTTGAGCGCAAGACTGGCGTGAAAATGGCCCAGGTGAACCAGTGGTTCAGCGGGTATCGGATGCTGCGGGAGAACGCGAGAGATCGACTGGTGGAGGCGACAGGTAAACCGCCGGGCTACTTTGACCAGGACCCGGCGGGCGTGGGCGACCCCGACACAGCGTCAGACGTCTGGATCCCCGAATACGCCACCGGCGGCGCGATGGGCCGCGGCCTGGTGCTTCAAGACCAGCCAGGCGTCATCAAAAAATGGGTCGTCAGCCCGGATTGGCTGCAAAAAAACATCCACCGCATCACCGCCCCGCAGAATCTGTGCATCGTGACTGGCTTCGGCGATTCCATGCGCGGCATTTTCAATCCCGGAGATCCGCTCATCGTTGATCAGGGCGTGAAGCGCGCAGACATCGACGGGATCTACTTTTTTCGGGTCGGCGAGGAAGGCTTCGTCAAGCGTCTGCAGCGCATTCCAACACTCGACGGTGTCGTGCTTAGGGCCAAGTCCGAAAACCCCGCCTACGACCCTTTCGACATCGTCAAAGGCATGGACTTCGAGGTATTCGGCCGCGTCGTCAAAGCATGGCAGAGCCAGGATTTCTAGATCAGTGCGGCGCCGATTGCTCGGTCAAGGCCTGAATCCAGAGACGGTAGCCTTTCGGGGTTGGATGCACCCCATCGACGTACATCCCACTGATCGGTGAGCCATGGGCATCGGCTGTCAGCTGCCATGTATCAACGAGAGTGCAGCGTCCATGCTCTTGGCATAGCGAACCGATGAGGCCATTCGCTTTGCGAATCTTCTCCTCCAACCCTTCCCTAGGCAGGATGGTCGACCAGACCACAGCGGCGGACGGCGGAAGCGTTTGGACGATCGCGCGCAAATCCTGCTCGGACGGACCTGATTTCCACGCCCCGACATCATTCGTCCCGATGTGGAGATAGACCTTCTTCGCGCTCGCAACGGCCTTCGACTGCTTCGCGAATTCTGCGAGTTGGGCCGAGGTCTGTGATCCAACGCCTAGATTGACGGCACTCGGCTCCACAAGGTGGACCAGGAGCGACCGGGTAATGCTGTCACCCAAGAACACGGGCGAGCCGGGCGGGACCGCTGGGTCTACGCGCTCCAGCAGGATTCGCTGATCGGTGGCCACGCGCGAGGCGTTGGCATCCACAGGAACTCCCACTGCAGCCATGAGCTTGGGCGTGAGGTCCGACTTCCATATGAACAAGCCCAACACCGCGTGCACAGCAACGATGTAACCGATTAAGAACTTGTGTTTCATGTTGCGATGGTAGCGGAGGCGAGTGAAAAAAATCTCGCAAAACTTTCGCTTTTGCTTGCGCAACACTTTCGCGTTTGCTACATTGCATCCCATCCCAACAGGAGATGGACATGCAATCACCGACCGCCGCGGCGAATGCCGCAACCAAGATCCGCATCGTCAGCCGCTGGAACAGCGAGACAGTACTTTTCGAATGCGACGCGCCTGAAGGCCTCGAGTCGGGCCTGTACATGCGCCATGCGCTAGAGAAGGCCACCGAGGCACGGCGTGACCTCAGCGGCGCCAACCTCAGCGGCGCCTACCTCAGCGGCGCCTACCTCAGCGACGCCTACCTCAGCGGCGCCTACCTCAGCGACGCCTACCTCCGCGGCGCCTACCTCAGCGGCGCCAACCTCAGCGGCGCCAACCTCCGCGGCGCCTACCTCAGCGGCGCCTACCTCAGCGGCGCCAACCTCAGCGGCGCCTACCTCAGCGGCGCCAACCTCAGCGGCGCCTACCTCAGCGACGCCTACCTCAGCGGCGCCTACCTCAGCGGCTTCCGCACGGACTTCTGGGACGTGCTGCTGCGTGCACCGAGCGAGATCGCGGGTGTCCGCGCTGCGCTGATCGAAGGCCGCGTCGATGGCTCGACGTACAGCGGCGAATGCGCGTGCCTGGTCGGCACGATCGCGAACATCCGTCACACCAACTACTCGGAGCTCGGCAACAACCTGAACCCGGACAGCGGCCGGCCGGCTGAGCAGTGGTTCATGGGCATCCGCAAGGGCGACACGCCCGAGACGAACCAGCAGAGCAAGCTGGCCGTTGAGTGGCTGGACGAACTGGTGGGCTTGCTGGCTGTGGCGAAGACGGTGGCCTGAGATGTCCGCCGTCCTGAACCGGCCCGAGGTGGCCGATCGGCATCGGATGCTGCGCTTGGCGGACGAGCAGGTGCAGTTCAACGACTTCGAGCGCGAGGAGAAGGTCCGCTCGTACCGCCTGAAGCTGGGCATCGCGGACTGGAACTACGAGCACACGGACAACCACGAGGCGTGGAAGGCCGGGCGCGACGAGTTCACGAAGCTGTACGAGCTGCAGGCCGAGATCGACCCCGACGGGAAGATCTGGCGCGAGGTGGCGCCCGAGGGCTTCGCTGTGCCCCAACCCCGCGCCCGGAGGTCGGCATGAGCGCCGCGCACACGCCCACCACCAAGCGCACGCGGCTGCGCGCTGTGTATCTCACAAACCTTGAGCGCGATCTGGTCATCGGAGCCCTGACGACGCTCAAGCAGGAATGCGGTGCAATTGGCTTGGACAACCGAGCTGCGTTGTTTGCGAAGTCCTTCACGTGCCGTCGCATCGACGAAGTGCTGGCGCTGTTCAAGGACCGCGCTGTTGTCAACGCAGACGGGGCCACGTCATGACCTGGGCCGCCCTCCCCCGCTGGTTGCTGGGTGCGCTGCTGTTCGCCCTGTTCATCGCGTGCCCGTCACTGGCGTACCTGCTGGACGGGCCGAGCGAGTCCGACGCGGCGCGCGACACGGCTCTGGCTGTGATGGACGCCATCGCGGCCGAGGAGTCGGAGCGATGAAGCCCTACCCGAACGTCGCGACGGAGACGGACTTCCCGCCGCTGCAGTCGCGCCCCCACGAGCCCGAGAGCGGAGCCGCGCGCTTCGTGTCGCTCGGCCTGCTCGCCCTGTCCCTCATCTTGCTGGGCGTCTGGGCCTGGCGCTCGTTTTGAAAGGCGGATTCATGGCAAAGCACATCGTCAAGGGGTTTGTCCACTACAGCAAAAACCGCTGGAGCGGCGAAGAAATCTTCGAGATTTTCCCGTTCGACATGTCGGAACACGACCGCATCCTGATCGGAGAGCAAGAGTTCGAGATTGAAGTGCCGGACGACTTCAATCCGACATCTCAGTTGATTGCCGGCCTCGAAGAACAGAAGCGCCTCAAGCGGCTGAAGCTGGCCCAGGAACTCGCAGAAATCGACGAGCAGATCAGCATGCTGACGTGCATCGAGCACGTGGTGGAGGCCTAACCATGGGCGCAATCGAAACCGACCTGCTGCCGTGCGAGGCGAACGCGGTGTTCCCGGGCCTCTACACGAGCATGCCGGCCGAGCGCTACCACGCGATCGCCGCGATGAGCGCTGGCGGCCTCAAGCGCATGCAGCAGAGCCCGGCGCACTTCTTCGGCATCCAGATGGATCCGAACCGGCCGCCGCCGGGCGAGCCTTCGCCTGCGATGGTGAATGGCACGCTGGTGCATTGCGCGCTGTTCGAGCCCGACACGCTGGACGCGCGCTACGTGATCAAGCCCGATGGCATGAGCTTCAGCACGAAGGACGGCCAGGCTTGGCGCGCTGAGCAGACCCGCATCATCGTCGACGTCGAGCAGATGGCCGCGGCGCGCGCGCAGTCGACGCGCCTGCGTGCCCTGCCCGAGCTCGGCGCGCTGCTGGCCGATGGCGTCGGCGAGTCCTCGGCCTTCTGGATCGACGAGAAGACCGGCGAGCTCTGCAAGTGCCGGCCCGACTGGACCAGCCCGGCCGGCGATGGCGTCGTCATCGTCGACGGCAAGACGTGCCAGGACGCCAGCCCGGAAGGCTTCGGCCGCGCGATCTGGAACTACCGCTACCACCTGCAAGCAGCCTGGTACGCCGATGGCTACGAGCGCGCCACCGGCACGAAGGTGCACGGCTTCGTGTTCGCCGCGGTGGAGTCCTCGTGGCCTCACCAAGCGGCCGCCTACATGCTCGACGACCTCGTGCTCGACGCCGCGCGTCGCGAGAACCGCCGCCTCCTCGACCTCTACGCCGAATGCAAGCGCACTGGCGTGTGGCCCGGCTACGCCCCTTCCATCAGCCTCATCACCCTGCCCGCTTGGGCGAATCGTCAACTGGAGAACGCAGCATGAATCAACTTGTGACCCGCAACGAGTTTGCCAACGAACTGGCAGCACCGGACACCGCGTCCACCGCAGTTGCGGCCCAGGCAAAGGCACTGGTGGAGGCCCGCTACATCATGGCCATCCGCCGGCCGCGCGACATGGACGTCGTGCGCGAGCGCATGCTGAAGGAGTGCCTGCGGCCCTCGTTCGCCGCCGTGGCGCGCTACACGAAGCCGATCGGCCGTGACCGCAGCAAGTGGCCCACCGGCCCGAGCATCCGGTTCGCCGAAGCGGCCGTGCGCAACATGACCAACATCACGGTGGAAACGATGACGGTCTACGACGACCGCGAGAAGCGCATCGTTCGCGTGACCGTGACCGACCTCGAGGCGAACGTCCCCTACAGCCAGGACATCACGATCGCCAAGACCATCGAGCGCCGCCAAAAGAAGGACGGTGACACCGTGATCGCCACGCGAACGAACAGCTACGGCGACACGCTGTACATCCTCGAAGGCACCGACGACGACATCATCAACAAGCAGCAGGCGCTGATCTCGAAGGCGGTCCGCACGCTGGGCCTGCGCCTGATCCCCGGCGACATCGTGGACGAGTGCATGGACCAGGTTGTAGTCACGCAGGCCAATGGCGATGCGCAGGACCCGGACGCAGCCAAGCGCAAGCTGTTCGACGCCTTCGCGGGCCTCGGCGTGCAGGCGAACCAGTTGAAGGAGTACCTGGGTCACGAAGCGGCCACGCTGGCGCCCAAGGACCTGGCCGACCTGCGCTCGCTGTATGCCGCGATCCGCGACGGCGAGACCACCTGGCGCGAAGTCATGGACACGCGAGTTGCCGCGGCGGAAGCGAAGACCGCCAGCCTCGATGCCGTGCGCGAGGCGGCCAACAAGAAGCGCACGCCGGCCGCGCCGCCGCCTGCGACTCAACCCTCCTACGCGGACTTCATCGAAGAACTCAAGGGCGCGAAGACCACGGACGCGGCGATGGCGATCCTCGCGCGCGCGACGCACCTCCCCGACGACCAGCAGCAGGACCTGCGCACGTTCGCGGCTGACCTGCCCTTCTGACCCTTTCGGGCGAGCCCGAAAGGGCCTTCATCTCCTCCTGTGACTGCACTCATTCCCGGCCGGCGCTGAGCGATCAGCCGCCCTCTTTCTTTCCCTCAACCACTGAAAGGCAAACCATGCGCACCATCGACGACCACAAGGTCAACACGGCCAACGACACGCTGACGATCACTGTGCTCGACGAGCCCGGCGCCGGCGGAGCAAACCACAGCTACGCCATCTCGGGCTTTTCCACCGAGAACAACCCGAGCTACGACCCGAACGGCGAGGCCGAACTCTCGATCCTGTTCCAGAACGGGCCGATTGCCGAGGCTGGCGTCAACGGCGTGACGCACGAGGCCCTGCTGGCCGTCGTGGCCGATCGCCTGCGCAGCTTCCAGAAGGGACCGTTCGCGTGCAAGGCCAACGCCTGCGCGCTGACGCACATCGAAGAAGCCCAGCACTGGTTGCAGCAGCGCACGCTCGAGCGCATGCGTCGCGGTGTCGAAGGCACGCACACCGTCTGATCCCTCACCCACCAACCGGAGCCCTGACCCATGTTCTACCTCGAAACGTTCACCAAGTTGAAGCTCGCCGAAGTGGCCGTGCTGTCGTCGAAGAACCGCGAGCCCTCGGACCTGCCCGGCGCTCAACTGTCGTTCAGCGGCCTCGTTTCGAACGAGTTGCTCGGCGAGTTCAATGGCTCGCTGCGGTCGTTCCTGTACACGAAGTCGGCCGCCAGCTCGGACGCGACTCAGGGCCGGCTCGACGTCGAGGTGAACGAATTGCCGAACCTCTCGCCGATGGGCCTACTGCTCGAGAAGTTGGAGCTCAAGAAGATCGAGCTCACCGGCTACAACCTGGTCATCGACCACGGCATGGGCGGCAAGTCGAACCTCGAGCTTGAGGACTGCGTGTGCTCCGATTTCGTGCTGCACCCGAAGGAAGGCGGCTCCGTGCTGCTCAACTTCAAGGTCGAATCGCAGAGCGTGTCCGAGAAGGTCTTCGGCAAGCTCGCCACGCTCAAGAGCCTCGAGGTGCAGATCACGCTGCTGCCGCCCGACGTCCAGCAGGACTCGATCGAGTAACCCCCATCCCACCATGACCGATACCACCAAGCCCGCATCGGGAAAAGCGACCTACAAGTGCGCCAGTTGCGGCCATCCGTTCACCGCTCGCGTGGTTGATCGCAAGCGCGGGTGGGCTCGTTTCTGCTCGAAGTCCTGCAAGGCAGTGAAGCAGGAGCAGCGCACGGGCCAGCACCGCCAATACCTCGAACGCCGCGACTCGCCCGATGGCGGTCTGTGCTTCCCCTCGCGTGCCGAAGGAGACGTTCAGTGACAAACCAATCTACCGGGCCCGCAGATATTGCAAAGCCTGCAATCGCGGTGCCGCACCCGAAGTTCGGCGACCTGTTGCGGAACACCGCTGCCAGCGAGCGCAACCCGCATCGCGATGCCATTTTCATTCGGAAGGTCCGCATCACTGCTCGCCTGAACCGTGGCCTGTGGTACGAGATGACCGATGGCAAGGGGAAAGTGTGGCAGTCAGACCCGCACTACCTCATCGAAGCGCCCTCCTCTTCCGGAGGCAATCAAGCCAGTGCAGCAAGATCCCGCGACGAACTGCTCGACTACGCGCAGACCTTCGGCGCAACGCTTGGCGACTTCTCCGGCACGATCAGCTTCGAGCCGTTCGAGTTGGAGCGCTTCGTTGCGGCCCTCACCCCCTCCCCCTCCGTGCACCGCCAAGCCCTCGGAGACGTGCAGGTCGCCGGCTCCACGATCTACAGCTTGAATGCTCGCGGCGCCAATCGCTGGAGTGCCTCGGTGCAGCCTGGTCGCGATGACGAGGACCGCCGTGTCAGCGACGAGGAATGCGAGGCTGTCGCTCGAGCGCTTGCCGCCACTGCCGCGCCCGAGAGCGGGTGGAGGCCTATCGAGACTGCGCCGAAGGGTGCAAAGGGCGTTGCTTGGATGCAGTTGGCTTGGGGTTCCAAGGAGGATCGCAACACGGGCTACGGGATGCGCATTGAAGACAAGTTCTACGCCGCCGCCACTTTCGTCTGTCCAGGGCAAGAGAAGCAGTTCGAACTGCGCGAAGTGGAAGTGCAACCCACCCACTGGCAGCCCCTGCCCGCTGCACCTACTGCGGGAGAGACGCTGTGAGCGCGGGGAATACGCCGGGGCCGTGGACGAACCACGGGCGCATCACTCAGCCCGGTCTGCCGCACTCGGCGGTCACAGCGAAGACCCTGATCGCCCGCGTGTACTCGGAAGCGTTCGGAGACGTAGCACAGGAGACGGCCAACGCCTGCCTGATCGCCGCAGCGCCCGATCTGCTGGCTGCGTTGCAGGGCGCTGCGAACTACATCGACAACCTGGGCGGTGACAGCAAGAGCTATCGCGTGCTGATCGCCAAGGCCATCGGGAGCGAGTGATGCACGACAACTACAAGCAATTGCCGTTGCCCGAGACGCCGCTGGAGCTTTGCCCATGCTGCGGCGCCAAGGCCGAGCTCTGGCAGTACAGCACTTCGGAAGCATCTCCATGCACAAAGGTCGTGATGTGCACGACCGGCGAGAAGTTCGGCCCGCAGGACGGCATCGCCAACGAAGGCTGTCCGCTCTATATGCCGCCCGATGGTCACTACATGGCGACCATCCGCGAAGCGGTGAAGTACTGGAACGAGTACGCCACGGCGCTCACCGCCATGCAGCGGCGCAACCGCTGGACGGCGCACCAAGTATTGAGAGGCGCCAAGGCCCGCCCCACCCCGGGAGAAGGCGCATGACAACGCCCTGCAAGAACTGTCCGTTCAAGGTCGGCTCACCGATGGGCTACGACGCCGATGCACTGGAGACGCTGGACGACGGCTACGAGCCGCGCTGCCACTCTCTCGTCGGGGCCGACAACATCTTCTCGGAGGACTGGCCGACCACGCAACGCTGCGTTGGTCACGATCTCTGGGAAAGCGGTGCGACAGGCTTCACGCGGCCCTTCCTCATCACCCGCGCCGCTGCCGCAATCGGAGAGGGGAAGACGTGAAGCGCTTCCACTGGACCCGCGCCAAGTACCGCAAGGCCGCCCACCTCGCGCGATTCTTCGCCCGCTTCATCTACACGCTTCCCGACGAGAAGCCGGCGCTGCTCGAGCGTTACTTCGAGCTCTGGGAGCGCCATCCGCAGGGCATCGACCCTCTGACCGAGCCGCTGCGCTGGCGCTTGGCGCGGTTCACGGACGACGACATCCCCTTTTGACCCACAGGAGAACAACATGGCTGACCTGCACTCCGAAATCATGAACATCTCGGCGGACCACGAGAAGTCCAACGGAGACTACAAGAGCAAGCGCGAGGCCTACATCTTCGGTCACCGCGACGCACGGCACGCGGCCGCCGAACTCGCCCTCTCCACCAATGCAGGCGAAGCGGCCCCGGTGGCATTCGAGTGGCCGAAACTGGAGAAGCCGGCACGCGCTGGCGGAGGCGTGTTCCGTGCGGGCGTCTCAAGCCGCTTCGTCGTGGAGGCTGCACAACGGCTCTACGAGGCATCGGAGGTCGACCGGAATCGCACGCCCGAGGAAATGCAGGAGGACGAGCGCAAGCGACGTTCCCTCTGGGACATGATCCACGGCTCGCCTCACCCGCCCGCAGCGGTGCAGTCGCAGTGCCTCACCTGCAACGGTCACGGCCTTGTCGGCGGTCTGCTGCCCGGCATTGGCGGCTACGACCCGCAGGACTGCCCCGACTGCAAGGGCAGCGGCGTAGAGGCCGCAGCGGTGCACGGGCAGAGCGCCAGCACCGAGGGGGCAGAGCACGCCACATTGATGCGCTTCTACGGCGTTGAATCAGTCGATGCTCTCGTGGCCGCACAAGCCCACCACATCGAAAAACTTCAATCCAAATTGCAACCTGCGCCGAGCTTCGCGCCCCAACGCGTCCGGGAGGGCTGAAACATGTCCGACGAACAAACCATCACGTTGACGCGCTCTCAGGTGGAGGAACTGCACGCCATCATTCACGATAAGTCCTTGCCGCTTGGAAACCGGCTCCAAGGCTTGAGCGCGCGACTGTACTTTGCGCTCAAAGAAGCAGGGTGGACCGCCCTCGCCACCCCTCCCGCCGCTATACCGGCCCCGGGGGACTTCCCGGCGCGCATCATGGCCCTGCTGCACACCGTCGCAGACCGCAACCCTCCCGAGGACTTCGGCGTCTTCGAAGACGACGAGGGCAATCCGATGCAGGACGATGCCGATGCGGCGATTGCGTGGGTCCAGGCTCGCGCCCATGTCGCCGCTATACCGGCCGCGCCGAGCGAGGCAGTGACACCAATCCCAGAAGAAGAAATTCTTCAGGCGTGGCACGACCTCCCGAACCACATCGATGAGCGCAAGAACTTCATCGGCGCGGTGCGCTGGACCGAAACCCGCCTCGCCCAGCCCGCGCCCGTGCAGCCTTCGAAGGAGCGAGCATGAGCACGCTGACCCTGAACCTCGATGACCGCCACGACGAGGTGCTGACCTCGCTCGCGGCCGAGCAGGAGCTGAGCAAGACCGCCCTGATGCGGCAGGCGCTGCGCCTCTACCAGACCGTCCACCTCGAACTGAAGCGGGGCCGTCAACTGGCGTTCCAGAATCCGGACGGCTCGTTCGTGTCGATGGTGATGCTCGGCGGCCCCATGGCAGCACAGGCCGCGCCCGTGCAGCAGGAGTCGGAGGGCGATGTGACCCCAAGCCAACAGAGTTTTGAGGACTATGCGCGGCGCGCGGGACTGAGCATCCAAAGGTCCGTGATCGACAGCGGGCTACCGTATGTCTCAATGCCGACGTGTGAGGCGTGGACGTTCTGGCAGGCTTCCAGAAGGACAGCGCCCGTGCAGCAGGAGGCGGCATGGACGGTCGAAGCAAGCAAGGACTGCCATGTGCTGCTACTGAACGGGGAGGAAGTGCTGACGTTGGTCGGCCCGGACTCGAACGCACTCCGCGCAGCACTCCAGCCCAACCAGGGCGCCAACGCGAGCCAGGCGGGAGACGCTGAGCATGGCTGATCCGATCCGCTGCTGCGATGGCTGCGGCCGGGCCGTCGCCGATCAATCCGAAGCCGAGGCGAAGGCGTGGGCCTTCCTCGAGATTTCGAAGCGCTGGCGCTGCCCAGCCTGTGCGCGCGAACTGGTGCAGGCGAATGCGGCGCACGCTGCGAGCTCGGGAGGTGAGGCGTGATCGAACTCGCCACCCCCGAGGAGCACGACCCGCGCCGCGAGCAGTCGATCACGCGCTGCCAGGCCGATTGCGACGGCGACTGCACCCACCCCATGTGCCCGCAGAACCGCGACAACGAGCCGCACGCCAGCGGCCGGTCGTGCCCTCTGTGGGTCGATCTGGAGTACGCATGACCGCCCCCGCCTTCGAGGAAGTGCCGATGCCGGAGCCGGCTGCTTGGACGTTGGTTCGGGAACTATGGCAACGCGAGACGACTTGCAGCGCTCACCTGTGGTTCGTGAATCCGCAGAGCCACGCTTGGACACCCCTCTACACCGCCGACCAGCTCCGGGCCTACGGCGACCAGCGTGCCAATGCGGCGCTTGAGGAGGCGGCGAAGCTGCGCAAGCTGATCGCCGACCACAACGACGAGTGCGTGCGCATGTGCGACTCCCGCTTCGCAAACGGCCCCACCCAATGCCCCATGCGGGCCTACAACCGACAGTGCCCAGACTACCCGAAGGACGGGATGGTCGAGGTGCCGGAGTTCAAGAAGGAGAACGGCGATGCCTGAGTTCAAAACCTACCTGTTCGAGTACACCTACCTCGGCTCCACCTGGGGCCTCGAGATCAAAGCCGAGTCACCCGAGGACGCACGGCTGCGCGCGCGGCAGTCCCTGACCTACCTTGGCGAGGTGCAGGCCAAGGTCACTGCGCCGCCGCTCCTGGGCTGGCTGCGCAAGCTGTTCGGAATCCGCCATGACCGCTGACATCCACGCCGCCTCCGAAGCGAAGTACAAGGCAAGCGCTCAAGACCCGGCATGCGCGATTCAGGCGATTCACGAGGCGCTGGCCGCAGGGCCTGATGCCGGCCCGTGGTTCGCTCAGCGCGACTACAGCATGTGGACCGTCCGCAATGGCGAAGTCGCGACGAACAAGTTTCAACAGCGCCTCGCTGGTGTTGGCTCTCCCGGACGGCCGACTATCAAGCGAGAGTCCAAAAATGCCGCGAACGCTGCCTTCATCGCCGCCTGCAACCCCGAGGCCATCACCACCATCCTCGCAGCCCTTGAGGCACGGGACGCAGAGATTGCGGCGCTCAGGGAGAAGGATGCCTGGCGCGACATCTCGACCGCCCCGCGTGATGGAACGCCTGTCCTAATCCTCTGCCCAGATGACGAATGGCCCGTGCTTGTCGCTGAATCGTCGTGGGGCCTCGGTTGGTTTGTCCATGGCAACGAGATCTTCGGGACGATGGGAGGCTACGACCCCAACCCGACGCACTGGAAGCCCCGGCCAGACCCGACGCCGCCTGAGGCAGCGCCGCGCTTTCTTGTTGCCCTAGATGAAGACCTGGAGCGATTGGGGTTCCAAGTTGGCGCGCCGTCGCAACCGACATCCCCAACCGACCCGGCCCTCAAGGACCGCACCGTCCGCGCCATGCTCACCCACTACGAAAAGTGGGGCGACACCGAAGGCTTCGGCCAGATGGTCGCAGCCGTTGCAGCGCTGTTTCGGGGGGATGGGGGGAAGGAGAGGAAAAGATGACAGCACGACGCATTTCGCTTTCGCTGTGGGCCGAGCGACAGTTCGACCCCGCGCCTACCGATCGCACCTTGCGCCGTTGGGCCAAGGCTGGGCAGATCGTTCCGTCGCCAATCAAGGTCGGCAAGACCTGGTACGTGGAGCCCTCGGCCCAGCACATCGACGAGGTCGCCCGCGCGCCGTCGCTGCTGACGCGCCTGAGGGCCGCATAGTGGCCGCGCGACCGCGGGTGCAGACCCGCAAGGATTGGCCGCGAGGCCTGCAGGAATCGCGACCCGGCTACTTCATCTGGATGAACCCGATCACCAAGACCGCGGTGTCGATCGGACGCATTCCGCTTGCTGACGCGAAGATGCAGGCCATCGAGGCGAACCTCTGGGCTTCGCAGCAGATGGGTGCTACGCGCCTTGTCGATCGCCTGCAGCAGCAGGACAAGACCGTGGGAGACTGGCTGGACGCGTGGCTCAAGGACTTGAAGCTCGCGGAGAACACGATGCGGTCCTACCGCTCGACGATCAAAGCCATCAAGGAACAGATCGGCAGCCACGCGCTCGCGCGACTGTCCGTCAAGGACTGCGACGAGGCCATCACGTCGATCGCCACGCAGCGCGGAGACCGATCGGCGCAGGTCGCGCGCTCTGTCATGTCGACAGCCTTCCGCAAGGCCATCACGAAGGGCCTGCTGAGCACCAACCCGGTCGAAGTCGTAGAGGCCCCGGTGGTGGTGGTCGCGCGCCAGCGCTTCACCTGGGAGACGTTCTCGAAGGTGTGGGAAGCGCTGCAGGACGCGCCGGTGTGGCTGCGCAACGCGACGGCGCTGGCGCTGCTGACCGGCCAACGCCGCGACGACATCGCCGAGATGAAGTTCGCCGACGTGGTCGACGGGCACCTGCGCGTGACGCCGGGCAAGAACGGCGGCGCGATCAAGCTCGAGATCCCGGAGGCCCTGCGCATGGAGAGATTTGGGCTGAGCATCAAGGAGCAGATCGCCATCTGCCGGCGCACCGGTGTGGTGAGCAAGTTCATGATCCACCAGACGCAGCGTTTTGGGAACAGCCCGCCGGGCCAGCAGATATGGCGCGACACGATCACCAGGCGGTTCACCGACTACGTGGTCAAGGCCCTCGGCGATGAGCCGAACCTGCCGACCTTCCACGAGCTGCGCAGCCTCTCGAAGCGGGTCTACATGGAGCAGGGCGGGGTCGACACGAAGGCCCTACTCGGGCACTCCACGGAGGAGATCGCAGCCCTGTACGGCAATGCTCGAGGAGCCGAATTTCAGCGGGTCAAAATCGGTTAGTTCGCACCGAATTTCTACCGATATTCGACCGCTGCAGATTTCTCAGAGGGGAAATTGAGAGCCGCAATTGCTGCCGGTGCAGACGAAGAGGACGGAAGGCCGGGTCATGGCCGTATTGTCTTGCCCGAACATGATCGCGCCACGGAACTTAACGCAGCCTGACCGCTGCGCGGGCCCTCGTCGCACGTTGGCGCCCTCGCAACACCGTGGCCATAAAACCCTGCGCCAGGCCCCGAAACACGCATTTCATATTGCCCTCGCGATGACGCAGTGCAACAATCCTGCATCTTCACTTCGGAGCCTCGTGCGTGGACAGTGCCAGTTGGATCAGTGACCAGACGCGTGCCGTGGCATGCGCGG